>JANAVB010040019.1:948687-1201405 GCA_029216955.1 Iris pallida | reverse complement strand
TATATATATAGATATATAAAGGAAAGGGATTGAGAGAGAGAGAGAGAGAGAGGAGAGAGAGAGAGAGAGAGAGTGTGTGTGTGTGTGTGTGTGTGTTGTGTGAGGGATGAGTATGGGACGCTGGTGTGTAGGCTGCTGTGGGGGGTCAAAACCTGAGAATAAACTTATCATAATATTATAAATACATATATACACTATATAATAAGTATCTAACATGGATATAAAGGATTTGTATATGTATAAATATGTATATATATAGGCATAGAATGAAAGGAGGGTGTGTGCTGTGTTTGAAGGGATGTCGAGCAGTCCAAAACTCACAGAAATCAGTACCTATAAGCCTATGCATATATACTATCATATATAACAAAGTTATATATAGTTATATATATATAGAGATACACACAAGGAAACTATATATAACATATAGATTATATACAAATGAATGTAACCATAGTCTAATCTACAAAATAGCATTCAAAAACTGAACTAAACCTAATCCCAAACTCACAAATCTGAACCAAATACATATATAGGCCTATATTCATATGCTATCAATATATATATATATATATATATATATATATATATATATATATATATATATATATATATAATATATATATAAAATACATATAACACATAAATTATATATAATTGAAAGTAAACATAGGTCTAAGTACAAAATTGAACTCTCAAACTAATCTAAATCCAACCCCAAACTCAAAAATCTGAGTTTAAACTCAGAAAATCGATTTCAATCAAAAATCAACTCAAGAACAATTCAACCGAAAATTCGAAAACCAACTCGATACCCAAATCTCAGAATACACAACTAGAACTCGTAAACTTGGCAAACACGAAGGTATATACGTGTTTGACATGCTCGGGTACTCACAGGATCGAACCCGTGTCCGTATCTTGTCTCGTCAGTGCGTATCGCATGGGCACGTACGTGCGTGCACGGTAACAGCCGAATCAGTGCAGACGCGATAAATTCACGAATACTCAACGAAAGCTCGTGAAATTTTACGAGCACGTGGGCAGAGGTTGCCCCCACGTATCCATAAAATTTTATGCCAAACCGTATCGTCTCTGTAACACCCAGTTTTCTAAAATGAGGTTTATTTTAAAATTTTGTAATTATAATAATTTAATAATGATATTTAAATCATATTATGATTTTTGGTGATTTTTAATCAATTTAAAACTATTTAAAATATTGAAATGTGATTTTAATGGTTAACTAGTGTAACCCTAGAATTTCAAAGCTTAGAGACTAACCATGACCATGGGATCCTAGTCATGTGATTAGGATGATTAATTACAACTTTTTAGCCTAAGGGTATTTTGGTTATTTTGACAATTTTGTAAAATTGTAAATTGTATTAATTAAATATGTGCTATTTGTTTAGTTGAGACTTGACCTAGAAGTTTAGCTAATCTAGATTAGCCTTGAGCTTAGAGTCTTGATTAGGGTAACCTAGTAATGACAAGATTAACAATATCTAGATATTTCTAAGTAGGATATTTACCCCTTAGGATATTTGTGAAAAAGAAGGCCTTAGGACTATTGAACCAATAGAAAGGCTTAGAATTGGTTGGACAAACCCTAGCCACTCATCTACATCTAAATCTAACCCTAAATTCATTAGTGGCAAGCCATACAAGTCCCTCCCAACTCCTATAAGTATTCTCCTATGTTGTTCTTGCCTCTTTTAAATACCTAGAAAGAAGCCCTAATTGTTCTTTCCCAAATTCTTTCCCTAATATCTAAATTGAGTCTAATCAATTGCATCATTATCCCCAATAGTAGAGGGTGCTAAGGGAGTCTAGCTAGCAAGGTTTCGAAGTGAATTGACTATTCAATTGGAGTAGAACACCTTCCCTTGTTCATTTTTCATTGAGGTTTCACCCTCGATAGGTAATTGCCATAAAACCTATTTAAATTTCAGTTTCTTTCCATCGATGCATTCATTTAGGGTTCCCCTAGGTGTAGCGTATGTTTGGTAGGAATCCGTGTCCATTTCGTGTCCGTATCGGATACGTATCGGAGCTTTTAAAAGGGTGTTCGATGAAATGCCACATAGAAAATTATTTTAGTAATTTTCAAAACTAAATACATGGTTGGGTAGCCCTCGGTGTGTAGATTCCAAATCTATTCGACTGAGTCAAAGATTGTTTCATTTTCGTGTCGAAATTAGAAACGCACACACGCAGCACAGACCCGTGCACATCCCCTGCTACCCAACCCTAAATCCTACCTCATCTGGACACGTGGACACGTGCCACTTGGCACAGATGTGGGGTCCATCACTGACAGACCCCTCTCTAGTTTTACGACACCTCGTGTCATGTCGGACACGAAATCACGAGTGCACCGATATTGCATTGCACTGTTACGCACGAGCAGAGGCTACTGACACGGCTTTCGTGTCGCGTGCAGACACAACGTGGACTCGTATCAGAGACTTGAAACCCTAGCCCTATATCCCCTCTACGTGTGTGCATGAGCCCGTGGGTGTTCGTGCCCTGTGTTGTGTGCAATTATGCACGACATGGCCGCACGAGGCAGTCTTCACTGACTGTTTTACTGTCATAATGGTGTCGGTTAATTCGACACAGTTGGAAACGGTTTAGGACACGAGCATGACCCCCTGACACATGTGCACATGTGACTCACCTTCGTATGCACCTGACTTTGGTTTTTGATTGGTTTTCAAGTTCGGATTTGGGGTTTTCAATGTTGTATAGGTATAGATTTCTGATACCAGTTAACTGAAAATATTTTGTGAAGGTTTAAATGAGATCAAATGATTAAATATGGAAAATAAGATGTTAACTAATGACTGTTATATACTGGGTTCGAATTGAAACTGGACTTTAGGTTTTCAATTGAAACTTGGATTCGAATTTGTATGTATCATGGGGGTTTACATTGATGCATTACTAAGAAATTGATTTTTAGCTTTCAAACTAAATTTAGATATACAAACCTGAGATATGAAACATAAAAACTGAGTTTAATGGTTTTTTTTGAATGTTTGTATATATCTGGGGTTGTCTTGATTTCGGTTTTGGTTTGGTTGACATTTGTATTGCACTGTGAATGAGATTTGAGTTAAAATACAAGTTAACTGAGCTTTGATGTTTGAATGTTTTGTTTTAAAACTAAAAATTGATATGTAGAACTAAAATGGGATTTGAATTGATAATGTTAACTTTGATATGATAATTTGATATAAAACTGAGATATGGATGTGTGTGTGTGTGTGTGATGCACCTAAGTGGAATGAAAACTGAAATCAGATTACTTTTAAAACTGATTTTCCTGAGATTTTCCTATGAATAAAAAACTGAGATTCCTATGTTTATAAAACCTGGAAATTAATGTATACATACCTGAGAGATTACAGAGTTTTAAATGAGTTTGGAATTAACTGAAAACCTGAGAGCAATATGAAAACTGAGATTGGATTATAGGCTTTGAGTTTACATGTTTTGATCTAAAACTAAAATCAGTCCCTCTCTCAATTTCATTCACTCATGATCCACTATACACACATCCCTTTCATTCACTCACTCTCTTTCACTCACCCACAAGCTCTCACATGCCACAAACCCCTCACCCTCATTCCTGTTAACCCATATCATACACACACACATCTATGTATACCCCCTTAACCCTCTCTCTATGTATAAATGTATGTAGATATGCATGTATGTATATATGTATGTATGTATGTATGTAAATATGTATGTATGCATATATGAATGTATGTTATGTATGTAAGGTAATGAATAATGTATGCAAGTAGGTAAATAGTGTAAGAATACATGTAATGTTATATATGAAATGTAAAGCATGTATGTAAAAAATGAATGTAATGTGTATATGTATTGTGCCTATTTTGTATATAGGTTGTATAGGTTACCCTATGGATAGCTAGACCTAGGCTTGTGTATTACCTTGGTAATACCTTAGTATCCTAGATATAGCATATGAGTTGGTATCCTACTATTTATACAATGTTACTAGTAGGCAAGGTTCTGATGATACCCCTATAGATAATGAAGGGAAGTATCTATGATAACATATTAGAGTAGGTTTAAATATAGGATTGTATCTCATAGTTTAACTCTAAATGGTCCAAGTTGTAAAATCCTAGATTGACCAAGATTGGCTAAGTTTGACTTAGTTGACCAATGTAACCCTAGATGGTTGACTTGACTCCTAGTTTGACCCAGGGTTGACCAGAGTTGACTTTAACCTAGATTGACCTAGAAATCATGTAGATGGATTATACACTTCATTTATAACCCCCTTGTATACATCATGACTTGTGTTGCTCTAAATAGGACTCATATACCTCATTTCGGACAGTGTATTCTCACAGACATTCAGATCGCATGCGAGTACATTCTCTGATCGTTTCATACTTGTCACGATTTATATTCTTGCTCTAGATTACTTTACTTGATGCTGTCACATTATTATCATGGATTGGTACTATATGGATCTTTTCATGGGATGTTATCCCCCTTAGCGGGCGCTTCAGATACTTCATGTCGTGTGTTTTATGTACATCATGTATTCCTTGCTCTTGCGTTTTTGATATACACTCATGTTCTCTCATGTGCTTTTATGTACGCTCATGTACTTTCATGTGCTCTCATGTACGTTCATGTTTTCTCATGTGCTTCGTGTGTTACCAAAACATCATGTTCGTAAAGTAACTTGACTGGAACCTTGTGTATTGATTGTGGGTAGGGATAAGTATAAATGGTCATGTGATTTACCTATCATGTTCACTCTGTTACTTTTTATGTGTTATCATGTACAACACAGCCTTCTCGGCTAGTGTCACTCATGTTCACCCATGTATATCATGTTCAACCCAAGCCAGTTACAGGCCATCTCGTACTCTAAATTACTAGTCACTTACAGTTCTTACTTATTATGTATATATTTTTAGTTATCAAATATCTCTCATGTTTTTATGTACATCTTCTTACAGCGTTTCATGTATCTTACTCTATTGCTTGCTTTATATTTCCTGCCATGATATGAACTGCATGAGATGTACTGTGCTCGCTCCCGTCCTGACTGGACCTGTTGAAAATATTACAGATGATACCGAGGATCTGCCTAACCTACTATGGAGCCCATCTAGACGACACCTGTGAGTTGGACCCACAGGAGGATCCAGCTCTAGCTGAGGACGTCATCCATACTGCTTAGACTAGATTAGCTAGGCTTTATCTTATTTTTTATGTCATTTGTATTGACTTTAGAGTTGTATTATTTTCTGTATGTTTGTGATGTTGTGTCGTTTAGACACTTAGACTTTTTCTTCTGTTTGTACCTCAGTTTGAGGATTTCATATTTATCATATCGTGCTATTTCCATCTATAGATTTGTGATTGAGTTGTACCTTATGTGATTTGTCCTCCGTTCGGAGAGTATATCATATTGTATTTATTTTGTGATAGTGACCTAGGACAGAGTTCTACCGTCGATACTGTGGCGTAGGCTGGAGGTACCCACTTCTCGTGCACCTACACTGGGTGCGGATCGTGACACATTTTTAGTGGTGGCCCATGCAGGTCGAGTTTATATAGTGGTGTTCGAACTAGAATATCACTACAGCCTGCAGTAGTAGGATATTGAGGTATTCAATCACATTAGGAAAAGCTCTTAACCTGATTCTCGTTATCAAAATTCTTGCTGCTATAATGTTTCCTTTTGAAATAAACTATCCTCCATTGATTTATCGCTTCATCTCAGTATTGATTCCTTGTTCGATCTGTCTCCAAGATGGTGATCGAGACACGATCGCATCGCTCTGGCCCAGCAGACGCAGGTGAGAGGTCTACCACCTCTCGCCCGATTGTAGACGCTGGGACCGCAGCTCCTCTCATCACTTCGCATGTCGGAGTTTCTGCAGCTTTTGGGGGTATGCCTCCACCTGTTAAGAGGTCTTCTCCCGTCATTCCGGATATATTTCAGCAGCCGCTACCTACGGGATCAATCGATGCAGTACAACTGTTTAGCTTTTTCCAACAGTTTATGGAGGCCTAGCAGGGTCAGCAGCAGCGTCAGACAACGAAGTTCAGTCGGGGCATCGATCTGGCCCTGACGACAGTTGAGAGAGTTACAACTCAGCATCTGGCAGGTCAGCAGTAGCATCAACCGAAGGAGAAGGGCATACAAGATTTCCAGAAGATGCACCCGCGAGACTTCAGGGGTACAGAGGGCATCCTGTACGCCGACGAGTGGATAGAGCACATGGAGGAGATCTTCAGGCTGGCAGAGATTCTAGCGAGACTGCAGATTGAGGCGACGGCTAGTATGGTACAGGACTTGGCCCGCAAGTAGTACCAGACAGATCCGAGGGTTGGTACAGTTGGACAGACTTTGGCAGCTTTCAAGAAGCTGTTCAAGGAGAAGTTTTTCTCTGACGCAGCGTTTGGTGCCCTCGAGACGCAGTTCGAGGCTTTGGTGCAGGGCATTCAGACTGTCGAGGAGTACACCGGAGAGTTCTGCCGTGTGGGCAGATTTGTTGAGGGGCTTTTTGAGGCGACGAAGGCCCGGAGGTTCAGGAAGGGGCTAGTCAGGGAGGTGAAGTCCTATACCAAGACTGCCCGTATCGCCACTTTTGAGGAGATCCTGGTGGGCGCCCTAGCAGCGGAGGATGACCTTAAGCTAATGCTCAAGAGGGGACGAGACACTCATAGAGCCAGCAGTAGCGGAGGCCCGGCCAAGAGGCCTCACATACAGATTCAGCAGCAGTATCAGCAGCCGAGGGTCCACTTTCAGCAGCAGTTTCAGGGCCGTGCTCCTTTTTAGCAGGTATAGCAGTAGCAAAGACAGCAGCGGGCCCCTAGACATCAGCATATTATCCTTTGTCCTTTCTATAAGAAGCTAGGGTACGATTGGGGCGAATGTCGGATGAGGCTAGGCAGGTGCCTACTCTGCGGATCATCAGATCATCAGAGCAGGAGCCAGGGCTCCAGTAGGCCAGTAGTAGGCTAGAGGAGGCCAGCAGGGGCGAGCTTACGCCATGACAGTTGAGGATGCTCAGGCAGTAGAAGAGCTTATTGCAGGTTCCGTTCTTCTCGATTCTATTTCCGTATTTGCCTCCTTATAACTGTCTTGAAATTCGATTCCATCTGTTCCTTGTTGTTGATAAGTTGATCTAGTGTTTCATTGTAATTTAATTTTTTTTCTGAGATAAGTCGTATGGGCTAGGTCGCCTCAGTTATGGATCTAGAGTCTTCTATAGTAATATTAGCTGGCATAGTAAGGACATATAGTCTGGTTTTGGACGTGTTTCTCGGGTATAGGAAATTAAGGTTTTTGCGGCCAAGCATGCGGCAATGCAAAATTTTTAAATACCATGATTCTTGAGGTATGTACCTTAGCCGAAGACTCTGTGATTATTGTAGCCTTGCTCACTAGCATGATGAAGATTCTGAGTATCATGATTTTGGACAGACGCATATGATTGTCGAACTGTGTGATTTTGAGACTTTGATTGTTGGGGTAGTTGACCTAAAAGGAGTACTACCATCTTAATTTCGAGGACGAAATTCTTCTAAGGGGGGTAAACGTGTAACACTCAGTTTTCTAAAGTGAGGGTAATTTTGAAATTTTGTAATTATAATCATTTAATAATGATATTTAAATTATATTATGATTTTTGGTGATTTTTAATTAATTTAAAACTATTTAAAACATTGAAATGTGATTTTGATGGTTAACTAGTGTAACCCTAGAATTTCAAAGCTTAGAGACTAACCATGACCATGGGAGCCAAGTCATATGATTAGGATGACTAATTATAACTTTTTAGCCTAAGGGTATTTTGGTCATTTTGACAATTTTGTAAAATTGTAAATTGTATTAATTAATATGTGCTATTTGTTTAGTTGAGACATGACCTAGAAGTTTAGCTAATCTAGATTAGCCTTGAGCTTAGAGTCTTGATTAGGGTAACCTAGTAATGACAAGATTAACAATATTTAGATATTTCTAAGTAGGATATTTATCCCTTAGGACATTTGTGAAAAAGAAGGCCTTAGGACTATTGAACCAATAGTAAGGCTTGGAATTGGTTGGACAAATCCTAGCCACTCATTTACATCTAAACCTAACCCTAAATTCATTTGTGGCCAGCCATACAAGCCCCTCCCGACTCCTATAAGTATGCTCCTATGTTGTTCTTGCCTCTTTTAAATACCTAGAAAGAAGCCCTAATTGTTCTTCCCCAAATTCTTCCCCTAATATCCAAATTGAGTCTAATAAAATGCATCATCATCCCCAATAGTAGAGGGTGCTAAGGGAGGCTAGCTAGCAAGGTTTCGAAGTGAATTGACCATTCAACTGGAGAAGAACACCTTCCCTTATTCACTTTTCATTAAGGTTTCACCCTTGATAGGTAATTGCCATAAAACCTATTTAAATTTTAGTTTCTTTCCATGGATGCATTCATTTAGGGTTCTCCTAGGTGTAGCCCAAGTTTGGTAGGAATTCGTGTCCATTTCATGTCCATATCGGACACCTATCGGTGCTTTTAAAAGGGTGTTCGATGAAATGCCTCATAGGAAATTATTTTAGTAATTTTCAAAACTAAATACATGGTTGTGTAGCCCTTGGTGTGTAGATTCTAAATCTATTCGACTGAGTTGAAGATTGTGTCATTTTTGTGTCGAAATTGGACATGCACACACGCAGCACAGACTCGTGCACATCCTCTGCTATCCGACCCTAAATCCTCCCTTATCTGGACACGTGGACACGTGCCACTTGGCACAGAGGTGGGGGTCATCACTGAAAGACCCCTCTTGAGTTTCACGATACCTCGTGTCATGTCGGACCCGAAATCACGAGTGTATCGATATTGTACTGCACTATTACGCGCGAGGAGAGGCTACTGACACGACTTTCGTGTCGCGTGCAGACACAACGTGGACTCGTATCAGGGACTTGAAATCCTGGCCCTATACCCCCTCTACGTATGTGCATGAGCTCGTGGGTGTTCGTGCCCTGTGTTGTGTGTAATCGTGCACGACATGGCCGCACGAGGCAGTCTTCACTGACTGTTTTACTGTCCCAATGGTGTCGGTTAATTGACACAGTTGGACACGGTTTGGGACACGAGCATGACCCCCTGACACATGTGCACATGTGACTCACCTTCGTATGCACCTGACTTTGGTTTTTGATTGGTTTTCATGTTCGAATTTAGGGTTTTCAATGTTGTATAGGTATAAATTTCTGATACCAGTTAACTGAAAATATTTTGTGAAGGTCTAAATGAGATCAAATGATTAAATATGGAAAATGAGATGTTAACTAATGACTGTTATATACTGGGTTCGAATTGAAACTGGACTTTGGGTTTTCAATTGAAACTTGGATTCAAATTTGTATATATCATGGGGGTTTACATTGATGCATAACTGAGAAATTGATTTTTAGCTTTCAAACTAAATTTAGATATACAAACCTGAGATATGAAAAATAAAAACTGAGTTTAATGGTTTTTTTTGAATGTTTGTATATATCTGGGGTTGTCTTGATTTCGGTTTTGGTTTAGTTGACATTTGTATTGCACTGTGAATGGGATATGAGTTAAAATACAAGTTAACTGAGCTTTGATGTTTGAATGTTTTGTTTTAAAATTAAAAATTGATATGTAGAACTAAAATGCGATTTGAATTGATAATGTTAACTTTGATATGATAGTTTGATATAAAACTGAGATATGGATGTATGTGTGATGCACCTAAGTGGAATGAAAACTGAAATCAGATTACTTTTAAAACTGATTTTCCTGAGATTTCCCTATGAATAAAAAATTGAGATTCCTATGTTTATAAAACCTAGAAATTAATGTATACAAACCTGAGAGAATACAGAGTTTTAAATGAGTTTGGAATTAACTGAAAACCTGAGAGCAATATGAAAACTGAGATTGGATTATAGGCTTTGAGTTTACATGTTTTGATTTAAAACTAAAATCGGTCCCTCTCTCAATTTCATTCACTTATGATCCACTATACACACACACCCCTTTCACTCACTCACTCTCTTTCACTCACCCACAAGCTCTCACATGCCACAAACCCCTCACCCTCATTCCTGTTAACCCATATCACACACACACACACACACACACACACACACACACACACACACATCTATGTATACCCCCTTAACCCTCTCTCTATGTATGAATGTATGTAGATATGCATGTATGTATATATGTATGTATGTATGTATGTATGTATGTATGTATGTATGTATGTATGTATGTATGTATGTAAATATGTATGTATGCATATATGAATGTATGTTATGTATGTAAGGTAATGAATAATGTATGCAAGTAGGTAATGTATAGTGTGAGAATACATGTAATGTTATATATGAAATGTAAAGCATGTATGTAAAAAATGAATGTAATGTGTATATGTATTGTGCCTATTTTGTATATAGGTTGTATAGGTTACCCTATGGATAGCTAGACCTAGGCTTGTGTATTACCTTGGTAATACCTTAGTATCCTAGATATAGCCTATGAGTTGGTATCCTACTATTTATACAATGTTACTAATAGGCAAGGTTATGATGATACCCCTATAGATAATGAAGGGAAGTATCTATGATAACATATTAGAGTAGGTTTAAATATAGGATTGTATCTCATAGTTTAACTCTAAATGGTCCAAGTTGCAAAATCCTTGATTGACCAAGATTGGCTAAGTTTGACTTAGTTGACCAATGTAACCCTAGATGGTTGACTTGACTCCTAGTTTGACCCAGGGTTGACCAGAGTTGACTTTGACCTAGATTGACCTAAAAATCATGTAGATGCATTATACACTTCATTTATAACCCCCTTGTATACATCATGACTTGTGTTATTCTAAATAGGAATCAGATACCTCTTTTCGGATAGTATATTCTCACAGACATTCAGATTGCAGGCGAGTACATTCTCTGATCGTTTCATACTTGGCACGATTTATATTCTTGCTCTAGATTACTTTACTTGATGCTGTCATGTTATCATCACGGATTGGTACTATATGGATCTTTTCATGGGATGTTGTCCCCCTTAGCGGGCGCTTCAGATACTTCATGTCGTGTGTTTTATGTACATCATGTATTCCTTGCTCTTGCGTTATTTATGTAAACTCATGTTCTTTCGTGTGCTTTCATGTACGCTCATGTACTTTCATGTGCTCTCATGTACGTTCATGTTTCCTCATGTGTTTCGTGTGTAACCGAAACATCATATTCGTAACGTAACTTGACTGGATCTTTGTGTATTGATTGTGGGTAGGGGTGAGTATAAATGGTCATGTGATTTACCCATCATGTTCACTCTGTTACTTTTCATGTGTTATCATGTACAACACAGCCTTCTCAGCTGGTGTCACTCATGTTTACCCATGTATATCACGTTCAACCCAAGCCAGTTACAGTCCATCTCGTACTCTAAATCACTAGTCACTTATAGTTCTTACTTATCATGTATATTTTTCCAGTTATCAAATATCTCTCCTGTTTTCATGTACATCTTCTTACAGCGTTTCATGTATCTTACTCTATTGCTTGCTTTATATTTCCTGCCATGATATGAACTGCATGAGATGTACCGTGCTCGCTCCCGTCCTGACTGGACCTGTTAAAAGTATTACAGATGATATCGAAGATTTCTGTCCAACCTACTATGGAGCCCATCTAGACGACACCTGTGAGTTGGACCCACAGGAGGATCCAGCTCTAGCTGAGGACGTCATCCCTATTGCTTAGACTAGATTAGCTAGGCTTTATCTTATTTCTTATGTCATTTGTATTGATTTTAGAGTTGTATTATTTTCTGGATGTTTGTGATGTTGTGTCGTTTAGACACTTAGACTTTCTCTTCTCTTTGTACCTCAATTTGAGGATTTCATATTTATCATATCGTACTATTTCCATCTCTAGATTTGTGATTGAGTTGTACCTTATGTGATTTGTCCTCCGTTCGGAGAGTATATCATATTGTATTTAGTTTGTGATAGTGACCTAGGACAGCGTTCTACCTCCGATACTGCGACATAGGCTGGATGTACCCACTTCTCGTACTCCTACACTGGGTACGGGTCGTGACAGTATCCGTCGAGTTATGACACTCAGACTGCAACAGCTGTACGTACGCGCGCGTGCGGCCTTGTGGGCGCGTGTCGACGTCCGTAGCTCACGACACGAATCACGTCATGCCACATGGTCAAGTCCTTAGGTAGATTAGGTCTAGGGCTTTATGTCCGTGCTCTGGAATGAGTCCTCTTCGCGTCGTGTTCGCGTACGAAGGCCGTGTCAACGGCAATTTCTGGCCGCATGCACAGTGTTGATTGAACCGTGCGTATTGGATTTCTTCTCGCACGCTCCATGAAACATCATAAAATTTTAGAAGCACGTGGGCAGAGGTTGCCCCCATGTGTCCATGAAATTTCACGCAAAATGGAGTCCTGTTCGTCGAGTTATGACACTCGGACAACAGGGCATGCACGGGGCCGTGCACGGGCCTCGTGCATGCGTGTCCGTGTTTGAGTCCGATTTGGACACTGAAAACGTGTCAAATCGAGATCCCTTTTCACGAAAGTTATTTCAAATAATCACAACAATAAATTCGTGAAAACATAATCGCAAAATACCAACTTTCAGTTCTAAGCGGCATTTCGTCGAACACATGTTCTAATGAACCGACACGTGTCCGACACGCCTATCAAACGAATACAAAAACCTACCAAACTTCATGCACAGGTCTGGGGTACCTATATGGATGCATCTACGAAGAAAAATTGAGATTTGCAGGTGTTTACAGGGGTTTACCTATTGAGAGTCAATATCTCAATGAAACGAGCCTCCAAACACGTTGATGCCGATTTCCTCCGGTCTAACACCTCCGATTCCTTGCTAGCAAGTCTCCAGCAGGTTCCTCTCCTCCCATCGATTGCAGTGCACTTCGTTGGGATGGATTTGGATAAGAATTGAGGAAAAGAGCCTATTGGAAGGAAAGGGGATTTCTAGGGTTTTAAAGCTTAACGGCTACAATAGTATAAAACATATATAGGGGGCTGCTGTTTGTGGCCGGCCAGCATAGCTAGGGTTAGGGTTTAGGTATGGGCCACAATTCACTAAAGTCCAATAGAAGCCCATTAGCAAAAGGCCAAAAGCTATATATTTAAATAGCCTAAAAATAACTTAAATTGTTTCCTAATTAGGTTAGAACCTATAATTCAATTCTAAAATGATAATTAGGTTTCTAAAATCATGGTCAGTCTCTAATCATGGTTAGCTAAGGTTAAACCGACTGCTAACACAACACCAATTAAAATATTATAAAATAATTCAAAAATAAAAAAATCATATAATTACCAAAATACCCTTATTTTAGAAAAAATAGTGGTTACACTTCGTTCCTTCACAAATGCCATGATGAGAGATCACAGTACTCGAGGGGAATTTCCCCATACTGAGATGCCGTATACTTACTTGTTCGGCTGGTTATTGCTACATAACCCCGTTCTGATGGATCCTGCTTTAGGTGTCATAGGAGGAGAGTTCATCAGACGTTATGCCACATCTCAATAGAAAGGAAACTCCCTTACTGATTGCCGAAAGGCATTGAATATGGGTTTCGAGTGGAGATTCTACTATGTTCCTTTACCTCCTGAAACTGAGAATCTTCCTCCTTTGCTCATGGACCTAGAGCCTATGGGTGCTCATCCACCGCTAGCTGCTTTTATGTGGTTGAAGGTGATCAGACCCTCTCACCTGATATATCGATTTGGAGGTGAGTGTTGTCTAGAACTGTATCTACCTAGCCGATTTGCTCGTTAGTTCGATTATGATCAAATGCACGTCGGTAACGCAACCACCTGTCTGAAAGCTTCCAGATATCTGATTGATGGTGCTAGAGGGTAGAGATATTACAGTGCCAGGGGCACTAAGGCTACATTCTCAATGACCTCTGTTACTTTTGAAGTGGGCCCGTGTATGTTATATACATATGCAAACTTTTATACTTCGGCCAATACTTTCTTCGAAGGCTTCAATTTGTCTGACAGTTTTGTTAGCATCAAACGGTCGAGAGCAGGGACCAAGACCACCCTGGAATTCAGACAGGCTGAGGAGAATGCTCCTGTTGATGAGCCTCTTGAAGCTACCCTTATCGGTCTCCCCGATGAGGTGAATAATCCACTAGAAATCTCCCTCAAGAAGCGAAAAGATAAATCTCCTACAAAAAGGGACTAGCAAAAGATGAAAAGTCAGGGAGTCATCTACCCCATCTGCCCTAGCTGAACCTCCTTCTCCTCCTAAGGCTTGGAAGAAGAAAACGAAAGAAGCAGTTGTTATTACTGAACATCCTACAACGAGGACTAGATCCCAGACGCGACAAGTTGAAGTAGGGATTTCTTCTGGAGGAACGGGGACAACCCCTTCTCCAATCCTCAAAGAAAGTATAATTCCTACTAAAGAGACTAGTAGGAGGCCGGATGTGCAGGATAAACTTTTTGGATTCGAAGGATCTCCTCCAATACTGCTCAAGCGCAAAATAAGGAGGAAACTGTTGGTAACCGAAGTTATACAGCAAGAAGCTGCAACTTGATTTATTCCCTCAGTACTGGGGCAGTCTCTTGGTCAACCAGAATCGTCATTGCCATCGTAAGACCCACTATCCTCGAAAGGTGATACTCTTGCCCTTCCAGATATTGATTTATTGGACATTTGTGTTGATATGTATGTTTTCTATTTGCAGAGACTCCAGCAACGAATATTCTGGCTCCAACTGTTGCAGCGGATACTCCTTCACTTCCAATTTCGCAACCAGTATTTATAAGGATCACCATTCATGTGACTGCACTTGCTACGGCGGGAGTGATGTTACCATCCCCTACCAAGAGTGCTCCGGAGATCGTGCCTCCTGAAGATATATTATTCTCAAAAGACATTTCGAATGTTCCAGCTTCCTCTATGGCCCAAGCTCCTGTACCCTCTCAAGAAGACAAGGAGAGGATAGAGGCATTAGACGGCTGTGACTTTGGTGATGATCTGATTGAGGAAGATCTTGGAGATGCTGCTTCTGAAGCTCGAACAATAGTCCAAGAGGATGAAAATTCGACGGTCGAAGATAGCCAAATTGTTGTTGAGGGTAAAGAATACCCTATTGAAGATGAGGGTCATCCAAGCACTAAAGATGATAATCGGAATCTCGATGAACCAAGAGGTGGTGATAATTCTGATATTGATATCGAGGGTGATGAAAGCCCTAAAAAAGTTAATGCTGAGAAGATTCAGACCCCAGCTGAACATATCTTTGAAACAAAGGGGCAGAGGTGGCAGCCCTAGGTGACCATGCTGAATTCATATCAGGTGGTTCTGAAGCTGGTAGTAGCCACGCGGCTGTCTCTGAGAACACCATGGCAAGGCTCATTACAGAGCGAGATACTATGTCTCGTGAGACTCCATATGTGCTGCCAGATTCAGGTAAATTTCTGATTTTATTCACCATTACTTCTTTGATATTGTTTGACTTGATATATAATGATTGTGCTTTTTGATTACAGAGGGTCACGCAGGGACTATTACTGCAGCCCCGTTGACATCTACAACCTTCAGCTTCAGTTCCACCATGGCTCCTCTGGACATGGGGATTCATATTGCAGAAGGAAGCTCCTCAAGGATGCCTGCACCAAAATCTCTTGGTATACAAGCTGCGATCAATCCATCTTCTGCGGAAGGAGGAGTTGTTGGCAAAGTGGCAATACCTGGCATATCGGCGATGACAAATAGCCTCGTCGAGACTTATACAAGTGCCTTCTTTTTCTCTCTGAATACTCTTATTCATATGGCCTTGGAGAAAAGCCACCCTTATGAATCAGTAAGGAGAACTGCTTGCTTTGCCATTGAAGCCATCCGCAATATCGACGATACTGAAAGAGTCAGTTTTTTGGAGCATATCTTGGATGCGCTTGAAGAGCTTATCAAATCTTATCAGGATTTGACAAAAGGCAACATTCAGAGACTCGTAGATGTAGAATGTGATGCAATAGCTCGTAAATATGAGACACAACAGGCAGCTTTGAAAGATTCTATAGTTGTCTTTACAGTACGATCTGGATAAATGGAAACGAGCATTACCAAAACTACCTCTACTATGGAGTATTATAAGACTGAAGCCGCAGAGAAAGAAAAAGAAGCAGCTGAATGCCAAACTCGTCTTCAAGAGCTGGAAGCTGAGATGGCCAAGCTTCGTAAGGCGATCACAATAGCCAAGAAGCGTGAAGAAGAAGTTCTTGAACTGCATCAAGTTGCCGTAAGTCATCTGGATGATTTGATGAGGCAGCGAGATGAATTCGTCCAAGTTCAAGGTGCAGCAATTGAATGCCAAGTTAATTCACTGCAACCTTTTGACCCAGAGTCTGGGAGAGACTTGGCCAGAAAAAGGGTGATTAACTCTAGGGTAGAGAGAGCTGAATATCTAATGAGGCTGATCACCGATCTGAGCACCCAACCTTCCAGATAAAGTTATCTGATTGTAATAACTTTTTTGTTTGGAACATTTTGATGAAATATAATATTTTGATGTTTTTACTCGTCATTGAATAAAAATTGATGATCTTTTTATGGCTCTATTACTTATTACGTATCTGTTTGAGACATAAGCGATAGATAGGAATAAAAAATATGCTCAAAGGAGTGGACATGACATATCTCTTGAAAATAATAATACTTATTATATCTATTCAGAGGTAATGTGGACATGACAGAATATAACTTGAAATAATATCATTTTTGAGACGACATCATCAGAGGTAATATGGACGTGACGAGTCGTTAATGTAGATAGCAGAATTCAGAGGTAATGTGGACATGAATTCGTATATCTATTGATTATCCTTGGACCAACTGGGACTCAAGAATAGGATATCTTTTTAAAATAGCTGGGTTTCAAAAGATGATGCTTGTAATGATGTAGTAGATGTTATGGATCAACGAAGATATATCATAAGATCTGGATAGACTCCACTGAAGATTCAAAGATTTGAAGTATGTACAATATTTGTCAGAAAATACAGTACACGTTTCAAACATGGTACTTCTTCAGAAATTTGTCGTTGATAGGCATCATAGTGATTCAGCCATCCATCTAGACAGTTGATAAGCTTCGTTAGAGAAAACTTTGCTTATAACATAGGGACCTTCCCACTTTGGCTCGAACTTGCCCTTACTCATGTGTGTCATAGTCATAGGACATATGACGGTAAGGACTAGCTCGCCTTTTTGAAATGTTCGTACTTTGACTTTACGATTGAAGGCTTTTAAGATACGAGCTTGATATAGCTCGATGTGTTGTTGAGCTAGTAGCCGCTTCTCGTCAAGTGCTTCAAGCTCCTAAAGTCAAAGACGATCATTATTTTCTGTTGTGAGTTCGTTGGCAATAGCAATTCTTAGTGATGGGATCTAAATCTCTAATGGTAGGACAGCTTTACATCCATACACCAAAGAGAAAGGTGTACAGCCAGTCGAAGTATGTACAGTAGTATGGTAGGCCCATAGACATTCTCTAAGCTTTTCGCTCCAATTCTGTTTATTGGTGGAATCGAACTTCTTGAGAAGCTTGATGATCATTTTGTTGAATGCTTCCGTCAAACCGTTAGCTGCGGAATTATAGGTTGTAGAAGCAACATTGTTGATTCTATTGTCATCACAGAACTGAGTGAACTTCTGACTGATGAATTAAGGTCCGTTGTCATGGATAATTCTTCGAGGAACACCGAATCTGTAGATCATATGATGTTTAATGAAGTTGATGACACTACTTGTCTTGACTTCTGCTAAGGGTATAACTTCGGCCTACTTTGAGAAGTAATCGGTTATAGCTAGGATAAACCGATGTCCTCGACATGAAGGCGGATTAATAGGACCAATAACATTCATGCCCCAAGCTTCGAAGGGCCATGATGCTGTAGTTGGATGCAAAAATTCTGAAGGTTGATGAATAAAATCCGCATGGATTTGACATGCTCGACATTTTCTTGAATATTCAATGGCATCTGACACTATAGTTGGCCAATAGTATCCTATACGTCGAATCCGAACTTGTAGCTTAGGACCAGGCTACAGACACCATCGTGAGCTTTACGTAGTATCTGTTTTGCTTCATTTCCCATAAGACAACTTAGAAGCATACCATCATATGATCGTCGATAGAGTATTTTGGAGGTATAATTGTAGTAGAATCAGAGTGATCACTGACGGATTGTTGTGGCTTCTTTGGGATCTTCATGTAGGATGTCATGTACCGCAAAGTCGATGAAAGGAGCCCTCCAGTCTTCGCACGTAATGCAAATTTTGACTAAATTGCTAGATTCCAGATGCAAGCACATCAGCTTTTATATTACGAGCACATCAGCTTTTATATTACGAGCATATCATGCAAATTTTGACTGCAGCTTCATGATTCTTTTTACAGGAATCACTAATACTGCTGCTAGATTAGCAAGCACATCAGCTTTTATATTACGAGCTCGACGTACATGTTCAATGAAGAAGCCTTTGAATGATGTATCTAGTTTGACTGCAGCTTCATGATATGCAACGAGATCTTGATGCCAAACTTCATACGTGCCTTTAACCTGATTGACAATCAGTTTAGAGTCTCCGTATACTTTAAGGTATTCGATATCCAACTATTTAGCTAATTGGAGATCGATAAGTAGAGCGTTGTATTCAGCGACATTATTAAAGCATGGTTTGTCTAGGGAATAGGCTCTTTGAATGGACAGTCTTTCTGGTGATACCAGAACGATTCCAACTCCAGCGATGATAGTGCCTTTGGGTCTGATTCTAGATGCACCATCGAAGAATAGACGCCAAGAAATGATTCCTTCTGAAGTCATGTTAGATTCCAGAGTTTCATCAGGAATTTCATCATAGAGTTTAGAAGTCTCAGAAATTGGGTGAGCAGCCAAGAAGTTGGCTAGGGCTTGACCCTTAACAGACTTTTATGGGACATAGACCATGTCATACTGTGTTAGCAATATGGCCCATGTAGCGAGTGTGGAATTGAGTGTACTGGACTTCTTCATCAAGACTCAGAGAGGGTTGACTCTAAAAATGACATGAATGGTCTGGCCCATGATATAATATCGTATTTTCTGGATAGAAAACATCAGGGCTAAATATTCTTTTTCCACCGGACTGTATCGATGTTCAGCACCAATCATCGTACGACTGAGATAATAGATGGCTTGCTCATGACCTTCCTTGTTCTTTTGGGCTAGTAGGGAACCCAAAGAATGATCCATTGCTCGAACATACATCAGGAAGGGTATCCCTGTGACTGGAGGCACCAAGACTGGAGGGTTCATCAAATACCATTTTATGTCTTCAAATATTTGCTGGTATTCTTCAGTCCAAATAAAAGACGTCACACCTTTCTTTATTAGTTGAGTGAACATAGAGATTTGAGATGAATCTTCTCATGTACGCAAGCCATCCTTGGAATCCTCGTAGCTCTTTTAGGTTGCGTGGAGGACGTATCTCTTGAATGACTTTGACTTTCTCGAGGTCAACGTGTATACCCTTAGAGGTGTTTACAAAAACAAAAGTTGTTTGATTACAAACTGAAAAGAGTGTGTACAAGAGTACAAGTTGATTTTTGGGGAAGTATAACTGTAGGAATCTGATCAGAAGATGATCACTTTATCCCTTGGACGATGCGATGTCGAAAAAGAAAGCCGTTGGAGAGTGTTGCAGCAAGTGCTCAGGAGATTATGATTATTAGTGATGCTTATGAAGTGATTTAAAACTTTATTTATAGAGTTTGGAGATAACTGTTAAGTAGTTATCCTGATTGGCGTATACTGCATTTGGCGCGCCATTCATCCAGTCGTACGAATGGTTGGTTTAACTGCTTGGATGCGTGGTATTCTGTAATGGAGATGCGCTTGGTCATGGGCAGTATCACGTACACGTTCTTCGAGATTAGTGGGCATGTGCTCCATGTCATCTAACTGCTTTCGGATGATTTGATCAGGTAGTGCCACTGTCAAATGGCATCGAGCGCTATTTGCTATTTTAATGCACCTTGCGTAATTCATTGATTACCTCGTGCCAATTGCAAATAGCGTAAGGCAGTTGTCAGTCATTATGAAAAATCTGACACAATCTCCTCAATTACCGCATGTTCGGTATTCGAAACAAATTTTTCTTGACTGACGTGCTGTCAGTCATGATGAAAACTGTTTTAGCTTTTCGAGGAATCTTGCCACATGTCAGCCAGTACCATTTTAAGTCCATCACCAATTGATGTCACGTGTCATCTGCTGTCTGGCGCCATTTGACTATTTGAGTGCTGGCGCCAATTATGAGTAGTGCATGATGATGTTCATACTTTTTGAGCTTCTATAAGACCCCCTTCAAAGTTTTCAAATTTGAAAAACTTCAAAATTTGGAATACTTTGAATAAGAATCCTTTCTTTGTAATTGGCTCATGCCAGAGTTGTAACCGACTCCAAATTTTAGGGGCGACTGAGAGAGAAAATACTTTTACTCAAAACTCTCTTCTTTTTGAACTCTTCATCTTCTCTAATATTCGAAACTTTCAATCAATCGTCATGGCCCCGAAAAGAAGCACAGCTGAAAAAGGGAAGAAAGTGGCCGGAGCCACTTCGCATGCGCCGCCGTTGATGGTGCCGCAGCACGTCATGCCATCGGCGAGAGCCGATGAGGCGAACCCCACTCTTGAAGGTGAGAAAAACTGATCAGAGAAGAGGATCCGAACACTCACGCCATTCGTGCGTAGAGCGATCAAAGGCCAACATTGACCGCCTCTTTCAGAGTGTTGGTCAATGCTTTGCACCATCTGCATCACGCGCCACCTCTTTCAGAGTGTTGGTCGATGCTTTGCGCCATCTGATGGCCTGCACCACCTCTTTCAGAGTGTTGGCTAAACTCAATCACAAATAATGACACCATGCGTCATTTGCCATGTAAGCGTGATGCTTCATCCGCTGTTATGCACAAATCATGTGTTGACTGACTGATGCGCCATTTGTCTTGAGAACTGTCACTCTGCTTGTGCCAATTGAGGGCTTTTCTTCATATCCTGTGCCATATATGATTAGTGCAGAGTATTTCTTTTAAGAACAGAAGTTTTTTTTAAGATTATAACTCTGAGTTTTTTTTTGCAGTGGATCTGAGGGAAGACCCTTTTTGCGAAGGAATTGGCTTCTGCCTTCCGGGTGTCGGAGTATCAGAAAAACCTATCTCATGTTGACTTTCCATAATATGATGAGCTAACTCCCAGGTGGACTGCGCTAGAGAATCATGACTATAAAACTCTACTGTGTCTGATAAATGGCACTCCTTTTCTGTCTGAGGACGCAAGACCTTATAAGAAATCGACATTCCTCTTTGGAGAAGCTATAGCTATAGACTCTCAGCCCAAGTCGAAGAAAGTCCGTCGATCCTTCGTAAGAGGAAACACATTGGTATACCTGCCTGAGATGATAATAAATCTGTCTCTATCTCGATATGCCATGCCAGCTATCCAAGAAAGATGTCATGGGATCTGACTCCTGCCCAAGAAGCTAGAGTTAAAAGAATATATCACAAGCATGGGGACCACAACAGAGACATCTTTCTCTATAATTCTGATCAGTATAGCACCCGCTTAAGGGGTCTGAGACCAAGTTGCATACTGTCTGATGACATGATCGTAATGCTACCCGTCAGAATACCATCTTTACAAGAAAACTTTCTCGGGATTCGATTCCATCTGTTCCTTGCTTGTTGATAAGTTGATCTAGTATTTTATTATGATTTAATTTTCTTCTGAGATAAATCGTATGGGCTAGGTCGCCTTAGTTATGAGATCTAGAATCTTCTATAGTCTTGTTAGCTGGCATAGTGAGGACATATAGACTGGTTTTGGATGTATTTCTCGGGTATGAGAATTTAAGGTTTTCGCGGCCAAGCATGCGGCAATGCAAAAATTTTAAATACCATGATTCTAGAGGTATGTACCTTAGCCGATGACTCTGTGATTATTGTAGCCTTGCTCACTAGCATGATGAAGATTCTGAGTATCATGATTTTGGACACAGGCATATGATTGTCGAACTATGTGGTTCTAAGACTTTGATTGTTTAGGTAGTTGACCTAGAAGGAGTACTACCATCTTAATTTCGAGGATAAAATTTCTCTAAGGAGGGTAGACTTGTAACATCCACTTTTCTAAAATGTGGGTAATTTTGAAATTTTGAAATTATAATCATTTAATAATGATATTTAAACCATGTCATGTTTTTTGGTAATTTTTAATCAATTTAAAACTATTTAAAATATTGAAATGTGATTTTGATGGTTAACTAGTGTAACCCTAGAATTGCTAAGCCTAGAGACTAATCTTGACCACGGGGACCTAACCATGTGATTAGAATGTTATATTACTACTTTTTAGCCTAGAGGTATTTTGGTTATTTTGACAATTTTGTGAATTGTAAATTATATTAATTAAATATGTGCTAGTTAATTATTTGAGACTTGACCTAGAATCTTAGCCTAATCTAGATTAGCCTTGAGCCTAGGATCTTGATTTGGATAACCTAGTAATGACAAGATTAACCATATCTAGATATTTCTAAGTAGGATATTTACCCCTTAGGATATTTGTGAAAAAGAAGGCCTTAGGACTAATTGAACCAATAGGAAGGCTTGAAATTGGGTGGACAAGCCCTAGCCACTCATCTATATCTAAAACCTAACCCTAATTCATCTAATGGCAGCCACAATAGTATCCCCTCCCCCTCCTATAAAGTATCCTTAAGAAACCCTTGCTTTCTTTTTACATCTACATAGAACCCTAATTGTTCTTCCCGTAATTCATTCCCCTAATATCCAAATTGAGTCCAAATTGAGTCTAATCAATTGCATCATCACCCTCTACCATAGTGGAAGCTAGTAGAGGCTTGCTAGCAAGGATTTGGAGTGCCTTGGGCAATTGGAGTTCAAGGGAGAAACACTCATTTTTATGTTTGCATTGAGATATACTCTCAATAGGTAAAACCCTACAAACTCTAATAAATTCCTAATTTCTTCCCATAGATGCATCCATTTAGGGTTCCCCTAGGTGTAGCCCAAGTTTGGTAGGAATTCGTGTCCATTTCGTGTCTGTATCGGACATGTATCAGTGTTCTTTATTTAGTGTTCGATAAAATGCCTTATAGGAATTTTTGTTCTTGGTTTTTAAAACAAATTATATATTTTGGAAGCTTATTATGTGTAGATCACAACCCTAATCGACTGAGTTGATTTCTGACATGATTTGTGTCAGTTTTGGACACGAAAACACTATGCATGAGACTTCGTGCACTATGGGCATGAATGACAATGTGCTCATAAAGTTTGGGGCGAGTTCGTATCGTGTCGGACACGAAATC
The DNA here is from genome assembly GCA_029216955.1 of Iris pallida. Taxonomy (NCBI): domain Eukaryota; kingdom Viridiplantae; phylum Streptophyta; class Magnoliopsida; order Asparagales; family Iridaceae; genus Iris; species Iris pallida. The sequence continues at coordinate 1,177,897 of JANAVB010040019.1, read as the reverse complement.
CCACCTGCACTGAATTTACACTGTCACGCACACACGCGAGCAGTGGCTCTGATACGCTCCTCGTTTGCGGATACGGTGACACTTGGATCTAATTCAGGGTGATGGACGTCTAATCCTACTCTAGGCGAACATAGGGACACGTGCACGAGGACACTGGTGTCGTGTGTCGAGTGCACGAGCCTGTGACACGCCCGCACGAGGCTGTGTTTGGGCAGTTCTGTACACTGTACACTGACACATGTTTTTGTATACTTTGACACTTCGTGTCCGGATTTATGGACACGTGAACACTCTCCACGTATGCACACACATGTCTTACATCTCTATACACGATTTTCCCTAATATTTATTGGGTTTTTTCTATTCTATTTTGTCGGGTTTCACATGATTCTGATACTCAACTGGTTGTGAGTTAAGTTTACTGTTTTAAATTTTTTTTGTGTGTTTAATAATGAAAATTAAATGTAAATATAACTGTAATGATGTATGTTATACTGGGACTGATGTCTGAGTTTTAGTTTGTTTAGTTAGGTTCACTGTCGAGTTCATTTGGTATCAAACCATGTTAAAAACTGAAAACTGAAAACTGAAATGTAGATGATAATGCAAAACCTGAGATTTTGAGTTAGCCAAATTATGTTTATTGTTTTCTTGATATGTTGAAATGAGATGTTGATTTCACTCTAGGAAATGGGTTTTAAATTGGTGTTTACTGAGTTGGCTTGATGTAAACTATGAAATGATGTGGAATGTTCCAGTTTTCGAAAACCTGAGGTTGAGTTATGTTTTAAAACTGACATTTGGGTTCATTGTAAACTGAGAATGAAATTGGAGTTTGATTGGTTTCCTTTGAATGTTAACTTGATCTTAAAACCTGAGATTGCTTTAAACTGAGTTGGGATTTACTTTGAACATATATATAAACTGAAATTAGGATTCAATGTTAACTGGGGATGGGGGTTTTGTTCATAACAAAGTTTGGGTTTGTATGACACTCATACAAATTCACCTATACAAGCTCTCACATCTACACACACACACACACACACACACACACACACACACAGAACCTAACATAGACACCACTGTCTACACATCAACCACACACACTCTCACTTTGATTTAATTTCCTTATATATATATATATATATATGTTGTATGTAGGTATGCAATGCATGAATATATGAGATGATGAATGCAATCATGAATAGATGATTATATATATGTATGAAATTGTATACATGAATATATGATATGTATAGGTATATTGTAAGTTAGTTAGAAATTGATGTGGCTTGTTTTCATCTAGGATTTTGGACTAGACTTGTTTAGGCCTAGTGTGTGGTCTATATGGTATATGGTATTGTATAGAATTTTGACTAACTTAGACTAGTTTGACCTTGTCGACCAAAGGTCAACATTGAGTCAATATGTGACCAAATTGACCTAGTTTGACTAGAGGTTGACTTAGTTGACTAAGGTTGACTTAGTTGACCAACCCTAAAGTTGACCAATAGTTGACCATTGACCAAATTGACTTTTGATAGCCTACGTTTGACCAGTTGACCAAGATAGCCTTGTTGTTGACTAGTTTGACTAGATGTTGACTTGGTTTGACCTAGAGTTGACCAAGAGTTGACTTTGATCTAGATTGACCTAGAAATCATGTAGATGCATTGTACACTTCATTTATAACCCCCTTGTATACATCATGACTTGTGTTGCTCTAAATAGGACTAAGATACCTCGTTTCGGATAGTGTATTCTCACAGATATTCGGATCACAGTTGATTACATTCTCTAATCGTTTCATACTTGTCACGACTTATATTTTTGCTCTAGATTACTTTATTTGATGCTGACACTTGTTATCACGGATTGGTACTATATGGATCTCTTCATGGGATGTTATCCCCCTTAGCGGGCGCATCAGATACTTTATGTCGTGTGTTTCATGTACATCATGTATTCCTGCTCTTGCGTTATTTATGTACTCTCATGTTCTCTCGTGTGGTTTCATGTATGCGTTATTTATGTACTCTCATGTTCTCTCGTGTGGTTTCATGTATGCTCATGTACTTTCATGTGCTCTCATGTACGTTAATATTTTCTCAAGTGCTTCGTGTGTAACCAAAATATCATGTTCGTAACGTAACTTGGTTGGATCCTTATGTATTGATTGTGGGTAGGGGTGAGTATAAATGGTCATGTGATTTACCCATCATGTTCACTCTTTTACTTTTCGTGTGTTATCATGTACAACACAGCCTTTTTGGCTAGTGTCCCTCACGTACACCCATGTTATATCATGTTCAACCAAGCCAATTACATGCCATCTCGTACTCTAAATCACTAGTCACTTACAGTTCTTACTTGTCATGTATATATTCCAGTTATCAAATGTCTCTCCTGTTTTCATGTACATCTTCTTACAGCGTTTCATGTATCTTACTCTATTGCTTGCTTTATATTTTTTGCCATAATATGAACTGCGTGAGATGTATTGTGCTCGTTCCTGTCCTGACTGGACCTGTTGAAAATATTACAGAGGATGAGGAGGAGTTATGTCCTACCTACTACGGAGCAGGCTTAGATGACACTTACAACCTGGACCCCCAGGAGTTCAGGCAGCTACTGAGGATCCTACCATTGCCTAGAGTAGATAGTTAGACTGTTATTTCCTTTCTTCATGTCATTTGTTGTTTATGGTTTCAGAGTTGTATTATATTTAAGATGTTTAGACTTGTGGTTATTAACTTGGATTTATTTCTCTTCTGTTTGTACCTCAGTTTGAGGATTTCATTATCTATCATATCGTGCTATTTTCCATCTCTAGATTTATGATTGAGTTGTACCTTATGTGATTCATCCTTCGTTCGAAGAGTATATCATATTGTAATTAGTTGTGATAGTGACCTAGGACAGCGTTCTACTGTCGATACTACGGCGTAGGCTGGACGTACCCACTTTTTGTGCCCCTACACTGGATGCGGGTCGTGACACATTTTTTGTAGTGGCCCATGCAGATCGAGTTTATGTAGTGGTATTCGAACTAGAGTATCACTACAACCTGCAGTAGGAGTAGGATATTTGAGGTACTCAATCACATTAGAAAAAGCTCTTAACTTGATTCTTGTTATCAAAATTCTTGCTGCTTTAATGCTTCCTTTTGAAATAAATTGTCCTCCTTTGATTTATTGCTTCTATCTCAGTATTGATTCCTTGTTCGATCTGTCTCCAGGATGGTGATTGAGACACGATCGCATCGCCCTGGCCCATCAGACGCAGGTGAGAGGTCTGCCACCTCTCGCCCGATTGTAGACGCTGGGACTGCAGCTCCTTCCATCACTTCGCATGTCAAATTTTCTTCAGCTTTTGGAGGTACGCCTCCACCTGTTCAGAGGTCTTCCTCCGTCATTCCTGATTTCTTCCAGCAGCAGCAGCTGCCGCCATCGGGATCGGTTGACGCAGCACAGTTGTTCGACTTCCTTCAGAGAATGGTGGAGGCCCAGCGACAGCAGTCCACTTATTTTCAGCAGGGCATAGAGAATACCTATCAGCTTACCCTGCCGACGGTGGAGAGAGTCATTGCACAGCCCCAGGCATGCCAGATTCAGCAGTATTAGCCGAAGACACCAGGGATTCAGGAGTTCCAGAAGATGCGTCCGCAAAACTTTCGTGACACAGAGGGGATTCTGTATGCAGATGACTGGATAGAGCACATCGAGAAGATCTTTCGGCTGGCGGAGATACCAGCTCGACTGCAGATTGAGGCGGCAGGTAGTCAGATGTAGGACCTGGCTCGCATATGGTACCAGACGGACCCGAGGGTCGGTACAGAGGGACAGACTTGGGCAGCCTTCAAGAAGCTGTTCAAGGAGAAGTTTTTCCCTGACACAACTCTTGGTGCCTTAGAGTCGCAGTTTGAGAGTTTAGTTCAGGGCAGTCAGACTGTCGAGGAGTACGCAGGGGAGTTCTGCCGTCTGGGCAGATTTGTTGAGGGACTCAGTGAGACAGCGAAGGCTCGGAGGTTCCGGAAGGGATTAGTCAATAAAGTCAAGTCCTTGACCAAGAGTGACCGAAGTGCCACTTTTGAGGAGATTCTGGTGGGTGCCCTAGCAGCAGAGGATGATCTTGAACTGAAGCTCAAGAGGGGACGAGACGCTCATGGAGCCAGCAGCAGCGAAGGCCAGGCCAAGAGGCCGCATATACGGATTCGGCAGAAGTATCAGCAGCCGAGAGTCCACTTTCAGCAGCAATTTCAGGGCCGTGCTCCTTTTCAGCAGGTACAATAGCAGTAGAGACAGCAGCAGGCCCTTTGACAGCAACATGTTATCCTTTATCCTTTCTGTAAGAAACTAGGGCTCGATTGGGGCAAATGCCGGATAAGGCTAGGCAAGTGCCTACTCTGCGGATCATTAGATCATCAGTTGAGAGAGTATCCCAAGTCTGCAGGACGGACAATACAGGGAGCAGGAGCCAGGGCTCCAGTAGGCCAGCAGCAGGCTAGAGGAGGCCAGCTGGGGCGAGCTTTCGCCATAAAAATCGAGGATGCACAGGCAGTAAGAGGGATGCTTGCAGGTTATGTTCTTTTCGATTCCATTCCTACCTTTGCCTCATTATAACTATCTTGAAATTCGATTCCATCTGTTCCTTGTTTGTTGATAAGTTGATCTAATGTTTCATTGTGATTTAATTTTCTTCTGAGATAAGTCGTATGGGCTAGGTCACCTCAATTATGGGATCTAGAATCTTCTATAGTCATGTTAGCTGGCATAGTGAGGACATATAGCCTGGTTTTGGATGTATTTCTCGGGTATGGGAATTTAAGGTTTTTGCGGCCAAGCATGCGACAATACAAAAATTTTAAATACCATAATTCTAGAGGTATGTACCTTAGCCGAGGACTCTGTGATTATCGTAGCCTTGCTCACTAGCATGACGAAGATTCTGAGTATCATAATTTTGGAGAGACGCATATGATTGTCGAACTATGTGGTTCTGAGACTTTGATTGTTGGGGTAGTTGACCTAGAAGGAGTACTACCATCTTAATTTCGAGGACGAAATTTCTCTAAGGAGGGTAGACTTGTAACACCCACTTTTCTAAAATAAGGGTAATTTTAAAATTTTGTAATTATATTCATTTAATAATAATATTTAAACCATGTTATAATTTTTGGTAATTTTTAATCAATTTAAAACTATTTAAAATATTGAAATGTGATTTTGATGGTTAACTAGTGTAACCCTAGAATTGCTAAGCCTAGAGACTAATCTTGACCACGGGGACCTAACCATGTGATTAGAATATTATATTACTACTTTTTAGCCTAGAGGTATTTTGGTCATTTTGAAAATTTTGTGAATTGTAAATTGTATTAATTAAATATGTGCTAGTTAATTATTTGAGACTTGACCTAAAATTTTAGCCTAATCTAGATTAGCCTTGAGCCTAGGATGTTGATTAGGATAACCTAGTAATGACAAGATTAACAATATCTAGAAATTTCTAAGTAGGATATTTACCCCTTAGGATATTTGTGAAAAAGAAGGCTTTAGGACTAATTGAACCAATAGGATGGCTTCGAATTGGGTGGACAAGCCCTAGCCACTCATGTACATCTAAAACCTAACCCTAATTCATCTAATGGCAGCCACAATAGTATCCCCCCTCCTATAAAGTATCCTTAAGAAACCCTTGCCTTCTTTTTACATCTACATAGAACCCTAATTGTTCTTCCCCAAATTCTTTCCCCTAATATCTAAATTGAGTCCAAATTGAGTCTAATCAATTGCATCATCACCCTCTACCATAGTGGAAGCTAGTAGAGGCTTGCTAGCAAGGATTTGGAGTGCTTTGGGCAATTGGAGTTCAAGGGGGAAACACTCATTTTCACCTTTGCATTGAGATATACTCTCAATAGGTAAAACCCTACAAACCCTAATGAATTCCTGATTTCTTCCCATATATGTATCCATTTAGGGTTCCCCTAGGTGTAGCCCAAGTTTGGTAGGAATTCGTGTCCATTTCATGTTCGTATCGGACGCGTATCAGTGTTCTTTATTTAGTGTTCGATGAAATGCCTCATAGGACTTTTTGTTCTTCGTTTTTAAAACAAATTATATATTTTGGAAGCTTATTATGTATAGATCATAACCCTAATCGATTGAGTTGATTTCTGACATAATTTGTGTCAGTTTTGGATACGGGAACACTATATACGAGACTTCGTGCACTGTCCTGCTACTGGACACGTCGTGTGTGCTGCACACGACACGGTTGGACACGAGACTTTAGGGGAAGGTCGGGGCATGACTGACAATGTGCTCATAAAGTTTGGGGCGAGTTTGTGTCGTATCGGACATGAAATCCTACCTGTACTGAATTTATACTGTCACGCACACACGCGAGCAGTGGCTCTGATACGCTCCTCGTTTGCGGACACAGCGACACTTGGACCCAATTCAGGGTGATGGACGTCTAGCCCTACTCTGGGCGAACATAGGGACACGTGCACGAGGACACTGGTGTCGTGTATCGAGTACACGAGCCTGTGACACGCCCGTACGAGGCTGTGTTTGGGCAGTTCTGTACACTGTGCACTGACACATGTTTTTGTATACTTTGACACTTCATGTTCGGATTTATGGACACGTAAACACTCTCCACATATGCACACACATGTCTTACATCTCTGTACACGATTTTCTCTAATATTTATTGGGTTTTTTCTATTCCTATTCTATTTTATCGGGTTTCACATGATTCTGATACTCGACTGGATGTGAGTTGAGTTTACTATTTTAATTTTTGTGTGTGTTTAATAATAAAAATTAAATATAAATATAACTGTATTGATGTATGTTATACTGGGATTGATGTCTGAGTTTTAGTTTGTTTAGTTAGGTTCACTGTCGAGTTTATTTGGTATCAAACCATGTTAAAAACTGAAAACTGAAATGTAGATGATAATGCAAAACCTGAGATTTTGAGTTAGCCAAATTATGTTTTATTGTTTTCTTGATATGTTGAAATGAGATGTTGATTTCACTCTAAAAAATGGGTTTTAAATTGGTGTTTACTGAGTTAGCTTGATACAAACTATGAAATGATGTGGGATGTTCCAGTTTTCGAAAACCTGAGGTTGAGTTATGTTTTAAAACTGACATTTGGGTTCATTGTAAACTGAGAATGAAATTGGAGTTTGATTGGTTTCCTTTGAATGTTAACTTGATCTTAAAACCTGAGCTTTAAACTGAGTTGGGATTTACTTTGAACATATATATAAACTGAAATTAGGATTCAATGTTAACTGGGGATTGGGGTTTTGTTCATAACAAAGTTTGGATTTTGTATGACACTCATACACATTCACCTATACAAGCTCTCACATTTACACATACACACACACACACACAGAACCTAACATAGACTCCACTGTCTACACATCAACCACACACACACTCTCACTTTGATTTAATTTCCTTATATATATATATATTATATATATATATATATATTATATATTTTATATATATATATATATATATTTTATATATTATATATATATATATATATATATTTTATATATATATATATATATATATATATATATATATATATATATATATATATATATATATATATATATATATATATATATATATATATATATATATATACACTCTCACTTTGATTTAATTTCCTTATATATATATATATATATATATATATATATATATATATATATATATATATATATATATAAAATAAAATAAAAAAAAATATATATATATATATATATATATGTTGTATGTAGGTATGCAATGCATGAATATATGAGATGATGAATGCAAGCATGAATAGATAATTATATATATATGTATGAAATTGTATACATGAATATATGATATGTATAGGTATATTGTAAGTTAGTTAGAAAATGATGTGGCTTGTTTTCATCTAGAATTTTGGTCTAGACTTGCTTAGGCCTAGTGTGTGGTCTATATGGAATATGGTATTGTATAGGATTTTGACTAACTTAGACTAGTTTGACCTTGTTGACCAAAGGTCAACATTGAGTCAATATGTGACCAAATTGACCTAGTTTGACTAGAGGTTGACTTAGTTGACTAAGGTTGACTTAGTTGACCAACCCGAAAGTTGACCAATAGTTGACCATTGACCAAATTGACCCTTGATAACCTACATTTGACCAGTTGACCAAGATAGCCTTGTTGTTGACTAGTTTGACTAGATGTTGACTTGGTTTGACCCAGAGTTGACCAAGAGTTGACTTTGACCTAGATTGACCTAGAAATCATGTAGATGTATTGTACACTTCATTTATAACCCCCTTGTATACATCATGACTTGTGTTGCTCTAAATAGGACTAAGATACCTCGTTTCGGACAGTGTATTCTCACAGACATTTAGATCGCAGGCGAGTACATTCTCGAATCGTTTCATTTCGATCACGACTTATATTCTTGCTCTAGATTACTTTACTTGATGCTGACACTTGTTATCACGGATTGGTACTATATGGATCTTTTCATGGGATGTTATCCTCCTTAGCGGACGCATCGGATACTTTATGTCATGTGTTTCATGTACATCATGTATTCTTTGCTCCTGCGTTATTCATGTACTCTCATGTTCTCTCGTGTGCTTTCATGTACGCTCATGTACTTTCATGTGCTCTCATGTACGTTAATATTTCCTCAAGTGCTTCGTGTGTAACCAAAACATCATGTTCGTAACGTAACTTGACTGGATCCTTGTGTATTGATTGTGGGTAGGGGTGAGTATAAATGGTCATGTGATTTACCCATCATGTTCACTCTTTTACTTTTTGTGTGTTATCATGTACAACATAGCCTTCTTGGCTAGTGTCCCTCATGTACACCCATGTTATATCATGTTCAACCAAGCCAATTATATGCCATCTCGTACTCTAAATCACTAGGCACTTACAGTTCTTACTTGTCATGTATATATTTCCAGTTATCAAATGTCTCTCATGTTTTCATGTACATCTTCTTACAGCGTTTCATGTATCTTACTCTATTGCTTGCTTTATATTTCCTGCCATGATATGAACTGCGTGAGATGTATTGTGCTCGTTCCTGTCCTGACTGGACCTGTTGAAAATATTACAGAGGATGAGGAGGAGTTCTGCCCTACCTACTACGGAGCAGGCTTAGATGACACTTGTAACCTGGACCCCCAAGAGGTTCAGGCAGCTGCTGAGGATCCTACTATTGCCTAGAGTAGATAGTTAGACTGTTATTTCCTTTCTTCATGTCATTTGTTATTTATGGTTATAGAGTTGTATTATATTTGAGATATTTAGACTTGTGGTTATTAACTTGGATTTATTTCTCTTCTGTTTGTACCTCAGTTTGAGAATTTCATTATCTATCATATCGTACTATTTTCTCTCTCTAGATTTGTGATTGAGTTGTACCTTATATGATTCATCCTCCGTTCGGAGAGTATATTATATTGTATTTAGTTGTGATAGTGACCTAGGACATCGTTCTACCGCCGACACTGCGACGTAGGCTGGACGAACCCACTTCTCGTGCCCCTACACTGGGTGCGGGTCGTGACAGAGTGGCCTCAATTTATCTCCAGAAGCTACTTTAGCAGGCTTTTTTTTCTTTGGTTACGACGATTTGTCGTACTAGGTGTCAGTGCCGTTAATCGAATCCATCGTGGCGTGCTGTTTGTAGCAGTGTATTTGGTATTTGGCTACAAGATGGACATATTATCTGTGATGACCAATCGGCTGAATGCAGGACTTCGGAGTTTCACCGATGGTTTGATGAAAAAACCCAATAATCAGAAGAAATATCCTTGCACCGAGATGCCATACACATATCTGTTTGACTAGTTGTTATTGCATCTCCCTTCATTGATGGATCCTGACCTTGGAGGCGGAGGAGCGTTGGCAGCCAATTTTATCGGAAGATTTGCTAAGGCTAAATGGAAGGTTATATCTTTATCTGACTGCAGAAAGGCACTAAATAGGGAAGTAGACTGGAAGTTTTTCTGCACCCCTCCTCCACTTGGATATAAAAACTTTTTGACCCCTATCTAAGATTTAGATCCCATTGGTTCTCACTCTTCTCTTGAGACCTTTATTTGGTTGAAGTCAATCAGTCCTTCACACCTGGTATATAGATTTGGAAACAATTGCTATCTGGAGCCTTATTTGCCCAGTCATTTTGTTCGTCAATTCAGTTATGACCAACTGCACGTCAGGAATGCGACGACCTGTCTTAAAGCTTTCGGGCACTTGATTGATGGAGCCCGCGGATGGAGATATTATAATGCGAAAGGAACACGAGCTATATTCACCGTTCCTTCTACTACTGTTGAAAACCACCCGTGTATATTGAGTACATACGTGCATTTTTATACTTCAGCCAATACCTTCTTTGAAGGTTATTCGCTAAATGATAGCTTCGTTGGAACACAAAAAATATTCAATAGAGATGCGTCTACCATAAACTTAACTAAAGTTGAGGAGAATATCCCTACCGAGGATCCTCTAGAAATTGTGAATACAGGTCCTGTTGACAAAGTTTAAGATCCATTGTACAGCCTTCTCAGGAAACGTAAAGAGAAGTCTCCTGCCAAGAAGGTTATGAAGAAGCAAAAGGTTGAAGCCTCCACACAGTCAGCCCATGATAATCCTGCTTCTCCTGCTATAGTGAAGAAAAAGACAAAACAGACCACCGCTGTTGAGAAGCTCGGATTCAGGACTAGACTTCAGATACGACAAATGGAATCTGGGTTGTCATCCGGCTTAACTACTTCATTCAGGAGATCAACTCCATCCCCGTTTAGAAGAAAGAGTATCGGGGCTGAAGAGGAAACAAACAAAGAATAGCTTGCACCTGAAGAAATACAGCCTCAACTGTTTGTTCTTACTGAGACAGTTGCAGCGTCTCCTCAGCCACTATTCAAGTATTCGATCAAAAGGAAGCTAGTGGCCTCCAGAGCCCGGGATAGGAAGACTGTAATTTCTCCCGTATCTTCTTCTCTAGAACAATCTCCTAACCAAGGGACATTGCCAATGTCGCCTAGAGGCATTTCTTGTTCACAAGGTGATGTCTTTACTCTTTTTGTCCAGCCAAAATTACTTGATGTTGATCCTGTGGCAATTTGTAATGATATATCTTTATCTCCAGAACCTCTAATTACCAGTGCTCCAGCTCGAGCTATTGCAGCAGACACTCCTGGTATTACGATTTCAGAACCGTCGATTGTTGGATCCACCATTCCTTTGTCTACATCGACATTGGCAACGTTTGCTGCAGCTGTGTCACTTCCTGTTCCCAGAATACGTATTTTTAATACATGTAATGCTTTAATATATATTTATCTAATATTTATCATGTATTGTTCTGTAATTAAACTCCTTTAATTTTTATTAATTAATTTCCTGCAATTTTATTTCTGTATTTTATTTTCTGCTTTTATACTCTGCTTTAGCTATGCTTTGGGTTCGGCTTGGATTGGATTAAGTACGTTGGTTCATCATGAACCGATACAAACCCCCACCTACCACCACCCCTTCATTTAAAGCCCCAAACCCTTTCTCTCTCTTCATTACTCTCCTTCACCATTACTCCTCTTCTTCTTCATAAACTTTCCCCACCTACCAGCCGCCTAGGCAAGTGCCAACTTGCTCCTTGATGGATCTCCATTTTTGTTGTTCCATTATCTTTCTCTCAAATTTCTTAGATACTTTAGTACTTAGCATTTTCAATTTCCATGGTTCATTTTATGTAGATCTAAGTTTAATGCATTTTCAGATTTCTTAGGTTTTGATCTAGTAAACTTTGTTATCTTCAAGTTTTGATGGTTCCATGTTGTAGAGAATTTTGTTTTACCCAATTTTGACCTATAGAAGTCCGGATTTGGGCTTGGAATGAAGGATTTATGGAGCTTAGAAGCAATGACTTCCCATGGTTCTTTCTCTCGGAAAAGAGGAGAAGAAGAACAGTGCTTGACCGCATGAGTTTTCATGCGGCAAGTCTCCCTTGGCCGCATGGGCTTAGTCAGCCGCATGGGCTTAGTCAGCCGCATGGGCTTGATCGGCCGCTTGCCGCATAAAGATCAGCCCGAGCCGCATAGAGTTATCTGACCGCATGAGACTTATCTGCCGCATATAGACTTGCATCCATTTTTAGCCGCATGGCGCTGATCATTCTCAGCCGCATGGCGCCGCATGACTTCTTAGCCGCATATAGGCTTGCACCTATTCAGCCGCATAGAATTTCCCCTGGCCGTATGGGCGTATGTTGCCCGTAGCCGCATGAGACCCCTTTTGTTTCTAGGCACATAGGGCTTTGCAAATTCGGCCGTATGAGACTATTCTATTCCGGCCGCATGGAATCACCCTTGCCCAGCCGTATGTAACCCATTTCATTCCCAGCCGCATGAATCAATAATTTTTCAGCTGTAGGAATGCTGGTCAAAATGCATTTTTGGCTGATTCTTGTTTCAAATTGACATTGATTGACATTTATTACCCTTGATTGATTGACTTGGCATTTATTAACATTAATTATTGTCTTGACATTAATAAACGAGGATTGTCATCTTAATTTAATAATTGATCATGTGTTCCTAGTTGGCCACGTTCATATTAACTATGAACTATTACAATCGACTGGCTAATCCTGAATATTGGCCTACAGACACATGCAGGTTTCAATTTATTTATTTTCTACAAAAGCAGCATGTGTACTTTATGGTCAAGGCATGATTATTCCGTGGTTAGTTTTGATTGTTGCATTACGCTATGTAAGACCTACAACCTAACCGCACGGGTAACGTTGTAGAGTTGTGCATATCGTACCCCGTACGAAAGTACTCATTTGAATGACTATGACCCACGGCATGGGATTTCGCTTAACATAGAGGCTATTAAGATAAATAAAATAATGACCGCATGGAGAGAATGAATTCCCGAGTTCTTACATGGCAGCCCTCTTGGGACTATTATGTGCCTGACAGGCCGACTGGTTCCCACAGGTACTACAAATCTGCCACACGGGCAGGGAGCGGTATATGCTTATATTATTTAATTGTACATGGAATACTAACGACGAGCGTCCCGCTGGGACTCGTCTAAATACATGATTGGCGCAATTGATTGATTGGATAGACTAGCCTTGCTTGCACATAGTAAGAACTGAGGAATCCTTTATTACATAATTTCAGGATAACTTGGAACTCACAGTAGCAAGCCGTAGTAGTTGTATGGCCGTTTAAATTGATTTGTTTGTGTGCTGTACCTACTCTGTTACCTAACTGAGATGATCAAAATATCAGGACATGACGGGCCAACTTCTGTCCTTGTTTGGTTGGGAGGTTGGTTCAAAGTGTCGTGATGTTATGTGAATCCTAGTAATACCAGAGATCTATTATCATATTTTCTTATCACTGGCTTCATTCCTAATATCGTGCCCCCTTGCGGTACTTGCTATTAGAGGTCTAACCTCTCTGGTTTTGCATGGCCAGATTTAGAGCCGGTCCCCGAGGATCCAGCTTACTTCTACCTTCAAGATGGTCAATACTAGAGGGATGATCGCAGGAGGACTCGAGTGGGTTCCTTACTTCCCCGTTCGTTTTTATTATTTACTTTATACTTGCCGCTTGGCACCGACATGTTAGTCGAATTGTTTTGTACCTACTTTTGCATAATTGTAACTAAGTCAGGCTGCAGCTGATAATAATTGTGTATATTTACTATATCATCTGGCTATGTTTTGTAAAGCCAGATATCAAGAACATTTTGACTGAGCATTTGGGATGCCTTACCGCTTTATCTCACATGTTCTCTATTTCTGTTTCTTGTTTGAATGATTGAGACAATAGATATGAAGTGACTATAGCGAGACTTTTATGTAGTATGCACCCCCTCGTCTTATTAGACAGAATTGATCATATTATACGGTATTTATCTACCCGTAATACGTAGCTGGCTGAGTCATTCCCCCGCTCTCCGGTATTCTGGTTCTGGGGCGTGACAAGCTGGTTTGACATCACCCTCAACCAGTGAGCCAACTCCAGGTATTTCTGTGGATGTTCCTTCTGTGACTGATATAGAGCCAATAATTCATCCAACTCTGAGAACTCCCCCAAGGAGTAATGCTTCCATTCAAAATAACCTCGGTTCGTGGTGAGAAGGAGGTAGTGCCTTCTGAAATTCCAGTATCTTCTGTAACTCAGACTCCTACAGCTCCTATCCAGAGCGAAGAACCTTCTCAAGACGAGAGAATGATAAAACTGCTGCTAGATTATGATCTTAGATTCGATCCAATCGAGGAGGATCCGATTGATGCTGCTTCTGATCCTGACCAGAATGAAACTTCTACTCAAGTATTAGCCCAGGATTTAGTAGCCAAGGAAGATCAAGTTATTATTGAGGATGGCGGTCATCAGGATGATAGTGATCAAAGCCCTAGTGATGATAATCAGCGCTTCGAGGAATTGCCAAGCGGTGAAGACTCTGATATTGAAGTCGAAGGCGATGAAGGCCCAACAATAATGAAGGCGAGGATGAAGATGTCGATATCGAAGGAGACATCGACATCGATGGCGATGAGATCCCTAATGATGATAGAAAGGAGGATGTTGATATCGAGGGTGATGAAAACCCTAAAGAAGTAAAGGCTTAGGCCCCAGCTGAACGTATCTTTGAAACAGAGGGAACACAGTTAACAGCCCCAGTTGACCAGGCTGAATTTATGTTAGATGGCTATGAAGCTGGAAGTAGCCACGCGACCGTCTCTGAAAACACCATGACGAGGCTCCTTACAGAGCGAGACACTACGCCTAGTGAGACTCTATATGTGCTGCCAAACTCATGTGAACTTTTGACTTTATTCACCATTGCTCCTTTAATATTGTTTGACATGATATATAATGATTGTGCTTTTTGATTGCAGAGGGTCTCGTAGGGACTATTGCTACGGCCCCGTTGGTGTCTACGACTTTCAGCTTCAGCTCCTCCATGGCCCTTCTGGACATGGGGACTCATATTGTAGAAGGGAGCTCTTCGAGGATGGCTGCACCAAAATCTCCGGTTGCACAAATTTGTGATTCCTTTAAATTTTACAGAAGGAGGGATTCGGGCTGAAGTGGCAACTTCTGGCGTATCGACAATGACCAATAGCATCGTCGACACTTATACAAGTGCTTTCTTCACCTCTTTAAGAACTCTGGTTTAGATGGTCTTGGAGAAAGGCCACCCTTACGAGTCAGTAAGGAGAACTACCTCTTTCTTCATTGAAGCCATCCGCAATATTGGCTATCTTGAAAGAGTCAACTTCTTGGAACACATATTGGATGCGCTCGAGGAGCCTATCAAATCCTATCAAGATCTGACAAGAGGCAACATTCAGAGACTCGTGGATATAGAGTGCAAAGTAATGGCTCGTAAGTCTGAAGCACGACAAACAGCCCTGGAAGATATAGTAGTTGCTTTCTCAGCACGATCTGGAGAGGTTGAGGCTAACATCATTGAAGCTTCTACTTCCATTGAGCTCTATAAGACTGAAGCCACAGAGAAAGAGAAAGCGGCAGCTGAATATCAAACTCATCTTCAAGAACTGGAAACTGAGATGGCCAAACTTTATGAGGCGATCACAATAGCCAAAAAGCGTGAAGAAGAAGTGCTTGAACTGTCTCAAGTTGTCGCAAGTCGACTGGATGATCTGAGGAGGCAACGAGATGAATTCGTCTAAGTTCAAGGTGCAGCGATTGAACTTCAAGTTAATTCACTGTAACCTTTTGACCCAGAATTCGGGAGAGACTTGGACAGAAGAATGGTACATGAATCCATGACGGAGAGAGCTGAATCTCTAAAGAGGCTGATCACCGATCTGAGCACCCAACCTGTAACCACCACTTTTCTAAAATGAGGGTAATTTTAAACTTTTGTAAAATTTATTATTAAACAATATAATTTAATTCATGATAGTAATTTTTGGTAAATTTTAATTAATTTAATACTATTTAATTTGGTGTATTATGATTTTGGTGTAACAGCAGTACCAGCAGAGGACTCCAACCATTCTGGACTTCCAGAAGATGAGGCCCAGGGGCTTCAAGGGCTCAGAGGGCATACTATATGCTGATGACTGGGTGGAGCACATCGAGGAGATCTTCAGGCTTGCACTGATACCAGTTGGGATCCAGATTGAGGCGGTGAGCAGCCAGATGCAGGACCTTGCCCGCATATGGTACCAGACAGACCCTAGAGTGGGTACAGAGGGGCAGACATGGGAGGCTTTCAAGAGGCTTTTTAAGAAGAAGTTCTTCTCTGACACAGCACTTGGCGCCTTGGAGGCATAGTTTGAGAGTATGGTTCAGGGGAACCAGACAATGGAGGAGTATGCTGGAGAGTTCTGCCATCTGGGCAGATTTGTAGAGGGCCTTAGCGAGGCAGCGAAGGCGAAGAGGTTCAGGAGAGGTTGATCAAGGAGGTTAAGTCGTTGACCAAGAGTGGTCGCGACGCTACCTTTGAGCAGATTTTGACAGGAGCCATGGCGACAAAGGATGACTTGGAGCTCAAGTCCAAGAGGGGCCGGTAGGATTCATGAGGGGCTAGTGGGAGTGGAAAGTGTCCCTGTGTGCAGAGGGTAGCACACCAGCCACAACAAATACAAGCATCAACTTGAGTTCAGCAGGCACAGCATCAGCCTCGAGGACAAGACCGCAGGGTGCAGACTTGTGCCTACTGCAAGAAGCCGGGGCACATTTGGGAGAATTGTTATAGGAGACAGAAGGTTTGTCTGTTCTATGGATCCGCTGCTCACCAGGTCAGGGATTGCCCTACTGCACCCGTATATGACGGAGCACCGGGTCAGAGAGAGGGAGATAGGCCACCTGTGGCGCAGCACCATGCCCAGCACTAGAGGGACGAGGCTTTTGCGCTGACGGTCGAGGAGGCCGACGCTATGGGTAATGGGTTAGCAGGTATGTCTTTCCTATTCTTCTTCCCCACCTTCATGTGTGATTTCATTAGTACCTGTCAGTATATTCTTGTGATATGCTAGATAGTATAGTGACCCTATTCGAGACTGTGAAATCATGACCAGAAGAACTATGATTGCATGTTATCTCTTGACCTTGATTGATTGGAGTTTTGACCTAGAATGGGTACGATCACCTTAAATTTCGAGGACGAAATTCTTCTAAGGAGGGTAGACTTGTAACCACCACTTTTCTAAAATGGAGGTAATTTTGAACTTTTGTAAAATTTATTATTAAATAATAGGATTTAATTCATGGTAGTGATTTTTGGTAAATTTTAATTAGTTTAATACTATTTAATTTGGTGCATTATGATTTTGGTGTTTTGCTAGTATAATCCTAGAATTGTTAAGCCAAGAGACTAAACATGACCATGGGGTCCTAACCATGTGATTAGAATGACTAATTACAACTTTTTAGCCTAAGGATATTTTGGTCATTTTGTGACTTTTGAATTAATTAGGATTTTGATTAAGTGATAATGTGCCAAGTGTTTTGTTAGAGACTAACCTAGAATTGCCCTAACCTAGATACTATCCATGAGCCTAGATATTAGATTAGAAGCTTCCATCATGATAAGGTTAGAAATATCTAGATATTAAGTTGAGGTTAGATAATTGTTAAGGATAGATATTTTCACTTGGGCCTTTAGCTTGAGGCCTAGAATTAAACTAGCTATAGGCCTTTAAACCTCATAAAACTTAACCCTAACCCTAACCCTAACCCTAGAAATAATCCTAGGCTGCCATCAAGGGATCCCTACCTCTATATAAACACATATTGAGACCCCCTTGCCTCTTTCATTAAACCTACAAACCCTAGTTTAGTGTTCTTCCCCAAATCACCCCCAATTCTTCATTTCTTCTCCAAATTCAGCCTAGTCTTTTGCATTAGACTCCCCTACAGTAGAGGATACCATTGGTGGGTAGCTAGCAAGGATTTGTAGGCTTGGGATCATTGCAAATTAGAGAAGGACCCTCATTCTTTAAGCTTTTCATTGAGATTCACTCTCAATAGGTAAAACCTATCAAACTCATTCAAATTCTTGATTTATTTCCCTAGTTGCATTCATTTAGGTGTCCCCTTACTGTTGACCAAGTTTGGTAGGAATTCGTGTCCATTTTATATGCGTATCGGACACGTATCAGTATGCTATATAAAGTATTTGGTGAAATGCCCCAATGAATTAGTTTTCAACCATTTTCAAAACTAATTTCATATTTGTGTAGCCTATTATATAGGGATTTGATTTCATTTTGACTGAGTTTAATTTATGTCATTTTCGTGTCGAATTGGACACGCACTCACTGTCTGGACACTACACAGGGGGAGTACTGTGCTCCCCTGCTACTGGACACCTCGTACACGTTGCACATGTGACGTGGAGCCGTGAGACTTGGCACAGAGGTAGGGGCCATCACTGTCAGATGCCCCTCGAGTTTCGGGACACCTTGTGTCGTATCGGACACGTTATCTCTCTCGTACTGAAATTACACACACGCACACATGCGTACAGACACGTTCTGATACGTGTTTGTATCTTGGACACGACGACACTTGGACTCAAATCAGGGTGTTAGATACCTAGCCCTATACCTACCCTAGCTATGGACACGTGCACGTGACACGTGGTGCTGCGAGTCGAGTCCTATTTGGGTCGATATGTCCGCACGACGATGTTATTTGCTGTGTTCTTTGACACTTCTGACACTGTATTTGGACACATGTTTTGGACACGAATCAGATACCCTTGGACACGTGTGTCTCACACACATAAGACCCTTCTCTGACATGTAGTATTGGTTAGGTGTTTTCATAAGATTTGGGTTCGATTTGATTTTCCTGATGTATGTATATGGGTTCGAATGGGATATTGAATATAGAATCTTGTTTTTGATATTGGGTTTGGATGTTGAGATATGAGGTTTTGAGTTGGGTTTGTCAGGTTGTGGATCTGAGACTTTGAGGATTAGGTTATGCTTGATGTTTAGGATCTGTGAGTGAGGTTTATCTGAGTTTAATGTGAAATCCTGAGATATTGATGAGATTTCTGATTTCCTGAATATTGAGTTTGAATGTATACTTTAGTATGAATGTTCGATTTGTTTTGACAGTTGAGTTGAATGTTTGGTTTACTGGGAAATTGAGTTCGAATGTTATAGTTTAAGTTTACCTGGGTTTGATTAAGGCATGTGTGATGTTGTGAGTTTGATGATGAGAGTTTGATAGGGATTTGCATTGTAAGCAGTAGCTAAGCGAGATTCTCAGGTTAAGGGTTCAGGTTAGTATAGGGCAAGCAGTGGGGAATAACATATATGCATAGGTGAAGAGAGGAATTAAATTGACTGAATAGCAGTAGCCTGCCTGCAGGCAAATGCCATGGCATGGCAATGCATTGCAGCAGTGAGCAAGCCCAGCTTAGGCAGGTAGGTAGCAGCTAGGAAGCCTGTTTGGCTTGGCATTGCCTTGTTATTGCAGCAGTGAGTGAGAGTGTATGATACCTGGAAATATATAGGTTCTATTCAGTGATATAGGGGCAGTAGATGAGTAATGAGTAGTTGGGTTTTGATGTATAATTTTGACTGTTTCTCAGTTACTGAGTTTGAGTTATCAGGAAGTGAGCATTTAAGGTTGGCTTGGCATTGGCTTGGGGAGTGGACTTGGTGTCTTGGCAACTGAAATTATGAAGTTTGTGTTCAGTTATGAGTTTTGGTAAATAATGATATATATGTCTAAGGATTTAGGCTAGTATTGTATGAATATATGTGTTATAGACTATGGTTATCTATGAGTATATATGTGTTAGGTTGGTTTATATATGGTATAGGTTTTGGGGGCCTTTGGACTATGGGATTGAGAGTAGTAGAGTTATATATGTTTTGGTATGTATATATGATTAGTAGAGATATGTTTGAATCTAGGTTTAAGGTAGAGTGTTGATGCCACATCTAGCACCAGCACAACATAGTCTAAAAATAGCCAATACACTAGCCTAGTGAACTAGATTGACCTAGGTTGACCAAAAGTCAACATTGAGACTATATGGACCAAGGGTTGACCAGTTGACCAGGATAGCCTTGTTGTTGACCCAGTTTGACTAGATGTTGACTTGGTTTAACACAGAGTTGACTAGAGTTGACTTTGACCTAGAACAATGTTCTACCGTCGACACTGCGGCGTAGGCTGGACGTACCTACTTCTTGTGCCCCTATACTGGGTGCGGGTCGTGACACAACCTCTCAGATGAAGCTATCCAGATGTGACAACTTTTCTTTTGTTTTGCTGAATATTTTAATAAATGTATTATTTTTGACGTTTTTACTCATCATTGAATAAAAACTGATGATCTTTTTGGTGGCTCAATTACTTATTACGTATCTGTTTAAGACACAAGCAATAGATAGGAATAAGAAATATGTTCAGAGGTACCAGACATAACATATCTCTTGAAAATAATAATACTTATTATATCTGTTCAGAGGTAATGTAGACATGACAGAATATAACTTAAAATATTGTCATTTCTGAGATGACATTATCAGAGATAATATGGACGTGACGAGTCGTTAATATAGATAGCATAATTCAGAGGTAATATGGATGTAAATTCGCATATCTATTGATTATCCTTGGGCCGACTGGGACTCAAGAACATGATATCTTTTAAAACAGCTGGGTTTCAAAAGATGATGTTTGTATTGATGTAGTAGACGTTGTCAATGATGATAAGATATGGATAGACTCTACTAGGGATTCAAAGATTTGAAGTTTGTACAATATTTGTTAGAAAATACAGTACACACTTTTAAACATGGTACTTCTTCAGGAATTGCCATTAATAGGCATCATGGCGATTCGACCATCCATCCCAGACAGTTGATAAGCTTCGTTAGAAAAAACTTTACTTATAACGTAGGGACCCTCCTATTTTGGTTCGAACTTGCCTTTGCTCATGTGTGTCATAGTCATAGGACGTCTGATGGCAAGGACTAGCTCGTTTTTTGAAATGCTCGTACTTTGACTTTACAGTTGAAGGCTTTTGAGATTCGGGATTGATATAGCTCGATGTGTTATTGAGCTAGTAGCCGTTTCTCGTCAAGTGCTTCAATCTCCTGAAGTCGAAGACGACCATTGTTTTCTGTTGTGAGTTCGTTGGCAATAGCAATTCTCAGTGATGGGATTTGAATCTCCAACGGTAGGACAACTTTACATCCATACACCAAAGAGAAAGGTGTACAGCCAGTCGGAGTATGTATGGGAGTACGGTAGTACCATAGATATTCTCTAAACTTTTTGCTCCAATTATGTTTATTGGTGGAAACAAACTTCTTGAGAAGCTTGATGATCGTTTTGTTGAATACTTCCGCCAAGCCGTTAGCTACGGGATTGTAGGCTGTAGAAGCAACATTGTTGATCCGGTTATCATCACAAAATCGAATGAACTTCTGGCTGATGAACTGAGGTCCATTATTATGGATGATTCGCTGAGGAATCCCGAATCTGTAAATCACATAATGTATGATGAAGTTGATGACACAACTTGTCTTGACTTCGGCTAGAGGTATAGCTTCGGCCCATTTTGAGAAGTAATCGGTTATAGCTAGGATAAACAGATGTCCTCGAGATGATGGCGGATTAATAGGACCAATGACATTCATGCCCCAAGCTTCGAAGGGCCATGATGCTGCAATCGGATGCAGAAATTCTAAAGGTTGATGAATAAAATCCGCATGGATTTGACATGCTCGATATTTTCTTGAATATTCAAGGGCATCTGACACAATGGTGTAGGCACTCAAAATATCTGTCTCTCTTAGGCGCCTAACGTTCTTAGGTGCCCATTATCTTTTAGGCGCCTAACACTCCTAGGTGCCCATTATCTTTTAGGCACCTAACACTCTTAGGCGCCCCATGTCTCTTAGACGCCCCATGTCTCTTAGGCGCCTAACTCTCTTAGGCACCTAACTCTCTTAGGTGCCCATTGTTTCTTAAGGGTTCTGTTCTCCTAGGCTTCTTATGCATTCAGGCGCCCATCTCTCTGAGGCACCCTGACCCATTTAGGTGCCTAATACTACTAGGTGTTCAACTTTTCTAGGCGCCTACTTCCTTGGGCGCCTTTCTCAAAGTGTTCAGTTCTTTACTGATGTATTAATCTGCCATACATACTGAACGTGGTGCACTACTCTGAATTCCTTGAAGAACGTGCCCATCACTTGGCTACGACCACGCGCCTGTTCCGTATAGGCGCCACATGTCAAAGGCGCCCCTGCATAAAAATGGCGCCCAATAGCTTAGGCGCCTATCCAGAAAAAAGGGGCCTACTTTGAATAACTGTCAAGTGGTTATCTCTTGGCTCTATAAATAGAGCTCCACTCCTCCAACATACAGAGACAGAAGGAGGGGTATAGTTTGAGCACTCATCGTACTTCCATCTTCTGTAATCATCAATTCTCAAAAGAAAGTTCTTCAACCGTTAGTCAAAGTCGAAGTTCTGTCGTTACTTCTACACGGCCGAGCCATACAAAAGATTCCTCGTCAACAGAAGCTCCGAGACACAGTGACAAGCTTCCTTCCATCCACAATCGTCTCGTCAAAGGGACAAAGCGGTCGTCAATCAGACCGGACTCCTACGGTTGTTCTTCTCCAGAATTCATTGTACTTGTGTACGATTCTTTAAAAGGTTGTAACAAAAATACTTTTTGTCTTTTGCAAACAAAATGGCGACTCTATCGGGGACGACCTTCTCCTCCAATGAGAAGGTGACAACTCAAGGCGATTCATCATCAATTGGCTCTAAGAAAGGAATGTTGGTCGTTAAATTTGACCAAACAACGTTCGAAAAGATGCTAAGTGCTCATAGTGCTAAGCGTGCCCCTGTTTCTGTAAACAAGGCACATACAGATACTATAACCAAAGATAGGTGCACTGTACAAGTGTAGAACCACTCTCTCAAGAGGCGCTTCGAATGGGTGCCTAAGCCTACTAGTGCACCACAAGGAGATAGGCGCCCACTTGAGGGCGCCCATTCTCTCAATACCACAGATCCCACTTGTAACCCCTCTTTCCAGAATTTTGATAATATATTTTATTTATTTATTTGGATTAAATGGTGACTTTTAGAATTTTTATAAATAATTACCTAATTAATTATTACGATAGATGACTTTAGCCATAATGGAGTTTTGAAGTACAAGATGACTAGAAATCGTGGCACGGATAGTGCAGTGGCGTGCTTTGACTAGTGTATTAGGCCTGATAGGGAAGGCCGAGCCATAGTGATGTCCTAACTAGGAAAACCAGACCAAGTTACGACTTAACCCTTACCAAAAATTTATTTATTTATTATTTATATTATTGGGTTTAGGGAACCCGGTTGTACCGAACTAGTCCAGACTGGACCCGAACTGAGCCGAGCCCATGTAGTCATACGGTACATCCAATGACATACGTGTTGACGTAATTTGGCCTGAGTGTGTTGTATTGAATATTATATAAATATCCGTTAATTAAATATTATAAATATCATTATTGGTATAAAATAGGTCCTTGTACATTCTGGGGATTAGTAGACTGTACGCATTGGTATATACACCATTATTGAGTTATGGAATTTCGTTATTATTATTATTATTATTATCAATGTTATTAAGGTTATTATTATATAATAATATTTTATTATTATTGGTTATATATTATTGTCAAATAAATGTTATAATATATAGATTATATATTATTATATTTTCATATATAAATATATGTTTGATGAAGTATATACATATGAGTATATGGAAATGTATATTATATATATATATATTATATATATTATATATTATATATTATATATATATATATATATATATATATATATATATATATATATATATATATATGTATAGTTTAATAAAGAAAGAAAAAGAAAAAAAATAATATTAATAACAAAAAACCTCCTCAGCCCAAGCCCACGACAGAGGCCTACCCTTTCCCCGATCAGTTCTCAGCCGCACCCCTGCGCGTGTATAATACACGAGAGAGAGGGAGAGAATTGTATTGAAAACCCAAAACCCTAACCACCAAATCTACGCCACGCAGACCCCTTTCCCTGGGTGCACCCCCACGCGTGCGTGCACGCCGCCGCGGGCCACCGCCGGCCGCACGAAACAGCGCATCAGCCGCAGGGCAGTCGTATATACGCGAGCAAAGGTACCTCTTTCACCATCGTGTTTCTTTCCGTACACTCAACGGAATTCAATTCCGTAAAATCCTATAGAATGCCCATATGACCATCTAGGATCCATGTCAATTAGTTCTTATGGAACTTATTCAGATTCGTCGAGAAATCGACGTGAACATCAAGGAAAATATGTTCTAAAACAGAGTAGATAGCAGTATCTCGACCCAACTTGGCAGGCATTTTCTGAACCGAATATTAGGGGATTTTGAAAACTATTTGAAGGCAGTCCTAGACAACCTATATGGCTCTGCAACCCAACTTACGAAGTTTGATTTCGTCGACCGTACGTCGAGAAATCGGATTTCAAAGATTGGCGAAAACCTGTTTTCGAAATATTAAAATTTACGAAATTCCTCCGATACGACGTGCGTCCTGCCAATCCGGGCGACGTGGTCACAAACCAAAAGCATCGAAAGGTGTGTAATGGCTTCGTGGACGTGTGGGCTTTGACGGAATTCAAATTGGTCGCGTGTGCGCAACGAATTTGATACGTATCCGTCGAAATTTATCGTATCGGCCTCTGTACAAATTTCTTAATTACTTTGTGCACGTTCATCAGATCGAGATGAAACTTACGCCAACAGGACCGTATTTTTTTTTGGTCCTGTATGCCAAGTTTGGTCCGATTCTGGGACAGTTGATCGGATCGTCTTTTACGGAGCCCATGGTCCGATTCACTGGGCGATTTTGTGCACGGCCCGCCGGAATCCAACTCTGGACATACGGTTGGGTTCGTATCGTCAAAACAAATCTGTAGACATATAGTTTGACGACTTTAGAGACCATTGGCTCTGGCACACTTTTCGGTGCAAAGCGGGTCCAACGGCGGATACCGTTTTGACCCAAAATTACCGTTTTACCCCTGTGTCCAGAATTAGACTTAAGGACAGGCAATTCTTGCTATTTTGACTATTCTGAGAATATTGGTAATATTTATTTTAGCATTCAGAGATCGTTGTACGAGTTTTGACTATTGGGGCACATTGAGTGGTTTGGACTATCGGTTTCACCAGCAAAGGACCACAGGCGAGTACAGTTTATTGTTTGTTTTCAGTATTGATCTTTACTATGCATCAGTGTTTAGTCGATATATATGTGATTTCAGTTTTATTTTAATTTTGTTCCTTGTTGTGTCGGGAGGGTGAAGTACCAACGATGTGTGATCTGACTTTAGACCGTATAGATCGTGATTATTATTGCTTTAGACCGTGTAGACCATGATTATTATTGCTTTAGACCGTGTAGACCGTGATTATTATTGTTTTAGAACGTGTAGGTCGTGATCATTATTACTTTATACAGTATAGACCGTGATCATTATTGCTTTATACAGTGTAGACAGTATTTCATTATTGCTTTATACAATATAGACAGTGTAACTTTATACAGTGTAGACCGTGTAACTTTAGACAGTATAGACCGTATAACTTTAGACAGTGTAGACCGTGTCACATAATTGTCCCGAGACCGATCACATATCAAAGGTACTTCAGTCGGTCAGTCGGTGAGTATTTTATTGTATTTCATTTTCTGTTAGTTTTATTCTGTCTTTCTTCATTTATTGTATAAATCATATGTCTAAAGGCTAACCTCTGTCGTATAGTCAATTTCATATATTGAAACTGTATTCAGTGAATTGTACTCGTTCCTTTCCTGACTGGAAACCAATATTTTTCAGGTTAGCCGTGGATTCACTTAGCATTGGGAGATACGGGTGTACTTGCAGACGAAAAGCCTAGATACTAGCTAGATAGATGAGTTGTGGTTATTCCAATATTTGTACAAGTTTATATTTTCTGCAAATATAAAACTTAGGAATATTGTAAGTTTAAATTAATTCTGTGAATGAGCATTATTTGTGGTTTTGAGCATTGTGGCTATACAGTGTTCTACCGCCGACACTGCGGCATAGGCTGGCTTGGACACGTCTCGTATCCGTAGAAAAAAAATGGGTGCGGGTCATGACACCACCTCTGCTGTGATGCCCAAATCTTTGGGCGCATCATCTAGAGATAGGAACCCGCTTGAGGGTGCCCATTCTCTCAAATCTGCCTCTGCAGTGATGCCCAAATCTGTGGGCACATCATTTGGAGATAGGCGTCCGTTTGAGGGCGCCCATTCTCTCAAATCTATTATCCCTAGTTCTTCTATGGGAGATGCACCACAGAGAGATAGGTGCCCACTTGAGGGCGCCCATTCTCTTCCATCTATTTTGCCAAACCCTAAATCTTTTAGCAAAGGCACTACGACTGCTCAAAGGTGCCGTATCAGACGCACTAAGAGATTGCGCGCACAACAAAATGAGATACATCCTACCCCTCACATGCGCATAAGTCGTAATGTACGAGGAAAACTCTAACTGCAACAGACTGAAATGATGGTTGATACTGATATGCGTACCCATCTTAACAGGCGCCAAGCCCAACTTAACCAGAATGTACGCCCCATTACTGAGCAAGCAATGGCGCCTATAAGTTCTGGGGGCCCAAAATTCTCCTCTGCTAATGTGAATCTTGTTCAAAGGGTGACACCTACTACTTCAAAGCGCCCAAGGATGAGTGCTAAAAATCCTCTTACTTATGCCGTTGATTTAGGCACTTCCTTATACCTTCAAGGAACCAACAAGGCCAGGAATAGGCCACGACTTTCTTCTTCTACTAAGAAAATCGACCTCCATGATCTAATTTCTAAAAAATGGAAGGTCGTATCCATCTCCACCAATAGTGCATCATTGCAGCTTACATAAGATTACAATCAGGTGTTGTTACAAAATAGCCAAACGGTCAGTTTTTGATCGTCTTACTTTGACCCATCATGTTGAGGTATCATCAGAAGATGAGTCAGTATATGCCTCTGTTAACATGATAACTTATCGCTCTCATGAGGCTGGGGGTAGCCCAAGACGTACTTCATCTCGGACCGTACTCATAGACCCCCGGTTCGTACTCATCGTACATTGATGGGGTCTATCGACACACCAGATCAAGGAATCGAGCTATAATCGGTCAAAAGAATCTTCCCATTTCTTATCCTAGGGGTAGCTCTTTACACGATTTTGACGTCGCCAGCGAAAGTTCTGAGTAGACTATCTCTTATTCAATAGCCAGAGAGGTGACTGCGTACGCCATCACAGAAGATCATGATGCTTCCAGTTCTGCTAGCCAGGAGCAACAAATTGTCGTGCTAGAAGACAAATTGAATATGATGGCCGAAATGGTGGCAAGCATGCACACCATAATTGTGGCTCAACACACGGTTCCATCGGTTATGAATACAACCCAAGAACCTATATCGGCAGATGCTCTTATTAATGTTAGTTTGGGGGTACAGTCTCCTCATATCGCCTCCATACTAGTACAGGTTACTCCAAGTCAGTCTGGGGCTAGGGTGGTACTTATCATGCAGTCCCTCCTCCTAACACATCCAATCAATTACTACTCCGCAACTGTCGGAAGACACTAACGAGGCTGTGAAACTCTTGCATTCTCAATTCGAAGCCTTCAAGCAAAAAGACGGCCTGCAGAAGCTTGGTATTAAACAACCATACCCTTTTGAGTGGAAAGAGGTGCAGTTTCTACCCAAGTATAAGCCTCCTACTATAATGTTGTTTGATGGCAGTACATCTCCGAATCAATATCTCGATCACTTCGAGATAATGACCGACCAGCTTCAACCTAATGACGTAATCCCCACAAGAATCTTTGTTGGGTGTTTGAAAAGAGTAGCCTTCGACTGATATAGAAGCCTGCCAGATGGGTGCATTACTTCTTTTGAAGTTCTGAAACAGATGTTCTTGGAGAGCTTTTACGAAGGAACAAACGACATGACTATGTCGACTTTGATCAAGATCAAGCAAAGGCCCAACGAAACCGTAGATCGTTTCATTGAGCGTTACCGTCGCGAAGCACTCAAAATCCTTTGGAAACTCCGGATGTATTAACTATAGATACATACAAATCAAACTTGTTACCTGTAGTTAACATGTGGACGGGTTCCACTCAATTTCAAGATTGGCCTTCCTTCATAATAAGCGCCAGAGCAGCTGAGGAAATTGCTGATAAATTCAAACAGTTAGGCGTCCAGATGCCTAATCTCGACAAAGATGAACAACAAACAACCAGCAGCGGAGGTCGCCAGAACAACTGCAAAGGCAAAGAGACTTTGGCTATCAATCTCAAAGGCAAAGAAGCTCTGGCCGTCAACATAAGTCAGCCAACGCCTACCCCAAAAATACCACCACCGAAGGCACGACATCCGAAAGAAGAATATTCCTTCGACGAGGATGATATAATGAGCGTCTTCGATTGCCTAATCCAAATCAATAAACTTTAGTTGCCGATTGCAAAACGGCCAGAAGAAGTCAGTAAGACTGACCATTCTAAATATTGTTTCTATTGTTTCTATCACAGGTTTATTGGACATCTGACTCGAGCATGCTACGTGCTCAATGGAAAGATTGTCACGACCCGCACCCAGAGTAAAGGCACAAGTGCGAAACAACGTCCCAGCCTACGCCGCAGAAACGACGTAGAATGCTGTCTCGGTCTACTATCCATCAATAGTTATAATATCAAAACCTGTCGAGAATGGTCAACTCCAAATAGAGGACAAACAATGATAATATAATATACTCAATCACAAACTCTAAGAATGACAATAGATAATACTGAAAGATAAAGACAACAAGATTTATAATTATCATCCTGAAAATCCAACACAGAATAATACAAGTCCAAAATCTCTGAGTCAACAATCTCAAAACAAGTAACTAGCAAATAATAGCAAGCCAAAGTAATCTAGAGACAAAGTCCAGTACTATATTAAAACCAGCTAAACTACACTAAGGCCTCATCTGCTAGAGCTAGCCCCTGCTGTACTAGGGTCTCCAACTCTATACCAACCACGTCATGAGGACCGTAATAGGTAGGGCACTCCTCCTCGTCATCTGTAATATTTTCAACAGGTCCAGTCAGGACGAAAACGAGTACAAAGTCTCAAACAACAGTTCTAGTTAGACAATATTAAAAATGTAGCAGCAGATAGAGAGAATATACTAGGTAAATTAGAACGTACATACATCCTGGCAGGGTATATCAAAACTGTAAATGAGAAGGGTAAGAGAACAGTGTATAACTTGTACGAGAATATCTAGAACTACAATCTAGGTGAGTTTAGCACTAGTTTCAACATGTGATTGGCTTAGAACTTGATATAATGTTTGGCCTGGCTAATCATACGTGAGTGTATGATTAACACTATTCTGTGATAATATAAGGGTGATACAGTGATGATACAAATGCTGATACAGTGGGGTATTGATCACATATCTACGCTAACACCCCTATCCCTGACTAGTATAGTGGATCCAGTCATGATACGTCATGACACGTATTCTTTGAGAAGGTCACGAGCGTTTGCAGGAATCGTATCTATACAATGAACAATGAAGACTTGCCCAGTGTATAACATATATAAGAGGAATAACATCTTATAATGGGATCCAGACAAATACCAATCCGTGTGAACCATGTGTCAAGAGAACAAGGATATCTACACTAAATACTAGAAACAAAGACGATATCATAAAATAGAAATATTATCAGAGAATGTACTCACCTGGTACCCTGAATGACTGATGATGTCTGAATCGGAGTCTCAAAATCCTAGTTAAAGCAATTACAGGTTATGATGTATTCAGAAATAAGGTAATGAAGTGTACGATGCAATCTACATGATTTCTAAGTCAATCTAGGCTAAAGTCAACTCTAAGTCAAACCTGGTCAACTGTCTAGGTCAAACTAGGTCAAACAAAGTCAAACTAGGTTACACTAAGTCAAAGGTTAATCATCAATTGACTTTTAGTCAACTGGTCAACCATAGTCAACCCCCAATCCAATCTAGGTCAACAAGTCAAGATTGGTCAAACTAGGTCATCCTCTAACCTATCTAGGTTTTACCCTATACCACATCTATATATCTACCACATAATGTATATACATACATCTCAATACTTATAATACATTATTCCTATATATCTTTATAATATATATGAGGGTAAACCCTCAACCTAATCCAACCCTCACTCTATACTCATAACCCCCACACAATCTTAACCTCATTTTATTCTCATACCCTAACATAACATACATGAACCTCATAAACTAACTTACACTCTAACTCATCAAC
Organism: Iris pallida; assembly: GCA_029216955.1. Lineage (NCBI taxonomy): Eukaryota > Viridiplantae > Streptophyta > Magnoliopsida > Asparagales > Iridaceae > Iris > Iris pallida. The sequence goes on along the minus strand of JANAVB010040019.1, from coordinate 1,147,415 downwards.
TCTGACCCTCACCTTTATAATAATGTCTTGCATCATGATACAACATGTATCAGTTGATGCATGTCTCAAATAATCACAAACACCCCTTCCTTCTCTAAATCACAACTCCTTTCCTCAATTATACTAACTTATACAATTGCCAAAAGTGCATGAATCCTAAACTAACCTATACCTTTCCTGATCACAACAATACCCATTCCTAACCTTCAACTCATATATAAACTCTCAACCCAGTCTCCAATTACAAAACATACTTCTATACAAAAATACCTATATGAATACATTATCCTAACCTCTATAATCATCAAGTACTAAACTCAAAACCTAACCCAAACCCTCAACTCCAAATAACCTCTAAACTAAACATTTAGATACTTAAATTGGGGCTGCATAGAGCAGCCCGTACTGCTGCTGCATGTTCCTGCAGTATGCTCTGCTGCACAGGTCCAGCCATGCCAAGCCAGGCCTAGGCAGGGCAGCACACTGCTGCTGATCATGCCCTCTCTCTCAAACCAACTAAAAATCCTAAATCTCATATCCTTCACTCTCATCTATAATCTAAACATATAGGTAAAAACATAGATATGGATATATATATACATATAACAAACCTATATATAAATAAATCTATACAATATATATATATATATATATATATATATATATATATATATATATATATATATATATTTATATATATATATATATATATATATATATATATATATATATATATATATATATAACCTATATATAAATAAATCTATACAATATATATATATATATTTTATATATATATATATATATATATATATATATATATATATATATATATATATATATATATATATATATATATATATAACCTATATATAAATAAATCTATATATATATATATATTTTTTTTTTTTTAAATAAATCTATATATATATATATATATATATATATATATATATATATATATATTTATATATATATATATTATATATATATATATATATATATATATATATATATATATATATATATATATATATATATATATATATATATATATATATATATTCAGATATATATAACTCTACCTATATATCTAAACCTACGAACTAAAACAAATCGAAAACTAACACATATTGGTAGATACATGAACATGAACATGAATTCAGAATTTTATTTTGAAACCAAAACAATTTCAAAGTCTAAATTGGAAATCAGAACTCAAACCCAGGTTTTAAAGTATGGATCCCATTTTGAAATCCTTAATTCGAAATCAACCATTAAACTGTAAATCGAAATTACCTCTTTGAATTTAAATTTAAAAAAACAACATTAACATGTATCAGACATGTAAATTTGAAATCCATTTGAATCCAGTCTTTGAGTTTTGAAACCAATTCAACTTGAAACCCAACCTTGAAAACCACTGTGAAACCTAGGTAAATGTATAAACTCAATTTGAAATCCCCAATCGAATTTTTGACTCTTAACTGATTTTTAAACCAAACAACAGCATGTATCAGACCAGTAGTAAACGAACCCAAAAATCCATTTGAAAACCAAACAATTAATCGTGTCAGGTGGGGGGGGGGGGGGGTGTGTCGACACTGGAGGGTCGATTCGTGTCTTCTCAGTGTCACAAACGTGTCCATAGTGTGTCCCAGCACCGGGTCGAATTGGTGCCAGAGACAGTACAGTACACTGTCTCGTGCACGCATGTCGACTCGTCCAGGGACATGTGTGTCCACTAAGAAACCAAGTAGTGGTGTCAAATGGGTAGCCTAGGTCTAGGTCTAGGGTTAGGATAGCCTGAGTCATGTCTAAGTTGTGTCGTGTCCAAGTTTAGAACGCGTGTCAGTGGGCTCATACGCGCTCGTGTGTGTGTGTGCGACTCGTGCAGTCGGGAATTCTCCTAAAATACTCGATAAAATCCAATGAAACTTTGGGGGCATGTTGTCAAACATTGCCCCATGTGTCCATCAAATTTCGTGTCAAACAAAGCTGTGTCGTGTCCTACAGGACACTCGAACAGCAGGACACTGCACGACAGTGTCGTGCTGAGTCCCAAAGTCCAATAACAGTGTCTAAAATACCCTAAAATCAACTCAGTCATAATGATATGTAATCTACACCTAATTAGCTACAAACCCATGTAATTAGTTTTGAAAATTACTAAAATAAATTCCTATGTGGTATTTCACCAAACACTTATTTAAAAACACCGATACGTGTCCGATACGGACACCAAACCAAGTCCAATTCCTACCAAACTTGGTCTACAGGGGTATGGTACCTAGATGTATGCATATATGAAGAAAAATTAGGGTTTTAATGGGTATAGATAGGTTTACCGATTGAGAGTTGGAATCTCAATGTAAAGAGCCTAGTATCGATGTTTCCTTCAATTTGCAACGGTCCCAAAGCTTCCAACCCTTGATAGCTATCCATCAATGGCTTCTACTAATGCAGGGGAGTCCAATGCAAAAGACTAGGCTCAATTTGGAGTTGAATTGATGAAATAGGGTGATTTGGGGAAGAACACCAAACTAGGGTTTCTATTTGAAATAAAAAGAGGCTAGGGGTTATTAAATGTGATACTTATAGGAGGGGGATACTATGTTGTGGCTGGCCAAATAGAAATTAGGGTAGGTTTAGATGTAGATGGGTGGCTAAGGCTTCTCCACATAAATTCAAGTCCATTCATTGGTCCAATTTAGTCCTAAGGCTTTCTTTCTACAAATATCTTAAGAAAAATATCCTACTACGATAAGATCTAGATATTACTAATCTTGTCATTAAGTCCCTAACCTTCTAACTAAACCTCCATGAACATCATTAGTATCTAGGTTAAGTCAAAACTAGGTTAGTCTCTAATAAATAATTAGCACCATAATAATCAATCAAAATTCATTTTCACCAATAAGTCAAAAATGACCAAAATACCCTTAGGCTAAAAAGTGGTAATTAGGCTAAGCATCTCTAAGGTTACACTAGTCAAAGAACAAAATCACAAAACACTAATTTAATGATATTAAAATAATCAAAATCAATAACATGATTTAAACCTATTATTAAATAATCAAATTTACAAAAGTTCAAAATTACCCTCATTTTTTAAAATAGGCAGTTACAAAGATCCAAGAGATGGTCAAGTCTGGCACAATCACTCTCCAATAGGATGAAAAGGTTGTGACGGCTAACATCGTCTTGCTACAATTTGGTGATTTTCCAGCTCAATTTGTATAGGATGGTGTTGTCCCTATTTCGAGAACTACTATGGAGATTGTAAATCTCCCAGATGCACGAACTGATGGTCTTGTTCCTCTTTCTACTGAGAAAGGGGAAATCATGTGGATCCATCCAGACTTGGTGTCAGACTTTGAAGCACCATCTTCCTCTACAAAGTCCAAGAAAGAAACCAAGTACAAGTCATGTCACATGACTTCATTGGGTGAACACTATCTTCCACCCTTAACTGCTATCTTCATCTCGGTGGCAGATTCTTCTTCTCCTTCCCCCCTTCTGAGATAGCACTGTCAAAGCCAGAAGCCAAATATCAACCAACTTTCCATTTGTATAGTCCACAGTCTCGTGAACTAATGACAAAGATGGGATATGACTTACAAAAGGCCCTCGGCTTGAATAATGGAAAGGGATCTCCAGTACCCCTTTCTCTATGTCTTCCATATAACCAATCTCATGTCGGCTTAGGTTTTCGGACGAACTCTTCTTCCTCCCAGAAGAAACGTTCTAAAACCAAAATCCGTACGAAGAATTGTAACATGGTGTCCTTTTAACCGGTACCAGGTCTGGAAGAATCTACTTGCAAGATTATTCAGAAGGTCAAGAGAACTCTGCTCCAATTTCGGAGGCTATTCCAGCATCATCTTCTTCCTCTGTCATGAATATTCTGTCTGCTTCATCACCTTTAGTGGAACAAACTCTTCCCAAACCAACAACAGCAGACAAAAAAAATAGCCAGTCCGCTTCGATAAGGATATGTCGATACTATGAAGGTTGATCACATATTGATTGACCCAGGATCTGCATTCAGTATCATGCCAAAGACTCTATTAGATGCTCTGAAGATCCCTGTGCACAACCTGTCCACAACTATCACGACAATCCTGGGATTTAATTCTGACAGAAGCGAACCCTTAGTAAAGATCCGCCTGAAACTTCAAATAGGTAATCTTCGCACAAAGGTGACCTTCTACGTGATTGATAATCATAGCTCCTACAATGTTCTGCTCGAAAGACCATTCCTGTGCGAACATAACATTGTACCATGCACTCTCCACTAATGCTTTAAGTACATAGATGTCAATGGTGAAGTCCAGAAGGAAGTGGCAGATCTAAACCCTTTCAGAGGCATTGAAGCATACTATAATGATTCTCGGATGTATAAGGAAGAATTTATGAAAGTGGTGCTAGCCATGGACACTGATGAAGATCAGAAGGACACCACAAAAGATGTCCTGATGATTCCAGTTAAAGGACGTACTTCTCGTCTGCATTCTTCTCAGACGTTAACCATTCATCTTTTCTCTCATAAAAAGTAGCCTCCTGCTGGAAAGACGGAACAAAGGGAGCTCACCTCTTCTGAGCCACTAGTTATTGACCTTCGTCGTAACAAACCTCCTCCTCCTCGTTCTGCTTCTTATCCTCTTGTTATCAATCTGACTAAGCCCTCTAAGGCTAAAAGTCATATTGTAAATGATGATGTACAGATCAATAAAGTAGCATCTCCTTTATAGTATACTAATGTCTGTTACTATACTCGATGTTATTTGGATATGCTGGATAATTTTAAACTACTTATAATAGGAGCAGTTCAACCTCTTCAAAGTGAAGTATCGCTTCAACCAGTATAAGATTTCTTCTTCCTATTTCCTTCTAAAAAGAGGGGAGAAACTCCTATACTTTTTAGTATAGAAACAGAACAAGAAACCATGCTCGACAGTGAGGATAAAAAAGACGATAATGGACGACTACAACTACGTCGTTATAGCCAAAAATCTAAAGAAATTATTCGAAAGATGGGCTATGATTTTAAAACTGGTCTTAATGACGGTAGAGAAAGATGAACTCCCATTCATACCCCCTATTTCGAAAGGGAAATCATTGCCATATTACAGCAGGATAAAGCGTGGATTGGGTTATACTTCACCAGTTGTAACTCCAGAGGCCTCTGAGTCTGACAGTAAAGTACGGTCTAATTCTTCTGACTCTATATCGTGGAACTCTGACACTAGTGTCAGACATGTCCATCGAGTGACACTATCTTCTAATATGGTGTCTGCCAAGTTCTCAGAAGATAACTTTGAGGAAACTCCTGAAGTAGATCCTTGGGCATAAAGGATGGACACTCAGTGCTAACTTCGTTTCGAACAACGAGAACCACCTACTGAAGATCAATTAAGTCAGGTCGATGTTGGAGAAGAAGGCTCACCAAGACCTATCTTCATCAGCAAGAGTCTCCCAGAAGCGGATAAACAAAAATTAATTTAGCTTATTCGGGAATACATTGACGTCTTCGCATGGAGTTATGAGGATATGCCAGGACTGGATCCTCAGATTGCTATCCACAGGCTCAACATCTTGCCCAATACAAAGCCGATCAAACAACAACAGCATCAATTTCGACCTGACATGATGGATGTTATAGAAACTGAAGTCAAGAAGCTTATCTCTTGTGGTTTTGTCAGAAAAGAACAACATCCTAACTGGATTGCCAATGTTGTCCCAATTATGAAAAAAATAGGGAAGGTTAGAGTCTGCATTGACTTTAGAGATCTCAATGATGATTGTCCCAAGGATGAGTTTCTTCTTTCGATCACTGATGTCATGATCGATAATACTTGCGGATTTGAACGAATGTCTTTTATGGATGAATTCTCAGGATACAATCAAATCAAGATGCATCCAGAAGATGAGAAACATACATCTTTCCATACTCCTTTGGAAGTCTATTTCTACACTGTCATGCCATTCGGTCTTAAAAATGCTGGTGCAACTTATCAGCGGGCTATAAGTACTGTCTTTCGTGATTATTTACGGAAGATAGTTGAATGCTATGTCGATGATCTTATTGTCAAAAGTCATCTAAAGGAAGACCACATCCAAGACTTGAGAACTATCTTCGATCTAATATGCCAACATCAACTCAAGATGAATCCCACCAAATTATTCCTGGAAGTCTCTAGGGGCAAATTTCTTGGATTCCTTATTACCTCTAAAGGTATACACGTTGACCCTGAAAAAATTAAAGCCATTCAAGAGATGCTTCCTCCACGCAACTTAGAAGAGCTACGAGGATTCCAGGGATGGCTTGCGTACATCAGGAGATTCATCTCAAATATCTCTGGATGTTTAGACCGTTCACTCAACTCATGAAGAAAGGTTTGTCTTTCATTTGGACTGAAGAATGCCAGCAAGCATTTGAAGACATAAAGCAGTACTTGATGAACCCTCCAGTTCTAGTGCCTCCAGTCTCAGGAATACCCTTCCTGATGTATGTTCGAGCAATTGATCATTCATTGGATACATTACTAGCCCAGAAGAATAAAGAGGGTCATGAGTAGGCTATCTATTATCTTAGCCGCACGATGATCGGAGTTGAACATCGTTATAGTCTGGTAAAAAAAGAATGTTTAGCCTTGATGTTCGCTGTTCAAAAGATACGACATTATATCATAGGCCAAACCATTCATGTCATCTTCCAAGTCAACCCTCTCCGAGTTTTGATGAAAAAGCCCAGTACACTCAATTCCAAGCTGCTACATAGGCTATATTATTAGCACAGTACGATATGGTGTATGTTCCCCAAAAGTCTGTTAAGGGTCAAGCCCTCGCTGACTTTCTAGCGGCTCATCCAATTCCTGAGACGTTTAATCTCTATGATGAAATTCCTGACGAAACCCTAGAATCTAACATAATTTCTGAAGAATTTCCTACTTGGTGTCTATTCTTTGATGAGCATCCAGAATCGGACCCAAAGGCACCATCATCGCTGGAGTCAGAATTGTCCTCGTATCACCCGATGGATTGGCTATTTAAAGAGCTTATTCTCTGGACGAAGCATGCTCCAACAACGTAGTAGAGTACAATGCTTTGCTCATTGGTCTCCAACTAGCTAAACAGCTGGATATTGAATATTTTGAGGTTTACGGAGACTCTAAATTAATCGTCAATCAGGTCAGAGGAGCGTATGGAGTTCGACATCAAGATCTTGTCCCATATCACGAGGCAGCAGTTAGAATGGCTAGATCATTCAAAGGCTTCTTTATTAAGCATGTATAGCGAGCATATAATACAAAAGTTGATGCACTAGCTAATCTTGGTGCAGTATTAGCAATTCCAGTCGAAAGACAGCAGATGGTTGTTGACACTAATAGAGAATTATTTTGCATCGAGAATAATTCTAACATTGAATTCAACAATTTAACAAAAATTAATGCCATCAGTAAAGACTGGAGAGCTTCCTTCATTGACTTCGTGGTACATGACATCTTACCTGAAGATCTTAAAGAAATTACAACTATCCATCGGCGATCGCTCTGATTCTATTACAATCATATCACCAAGACTCTCTATCGGCGAACGTTTGATGGTTTACTCCTACGTTGTCTGGCGGGAGACGAAGCAAAAAAAATACTACGTGAGGCTCATTATGGTGTTTGTGGAGCACATCAACCCGGTCCTAAGCTACAGGATCGTATTCGATGTATGGGCTACTACTGGCCCACTATGGTATCAGATGCCACTGAATATGCAAGAAAATGCCGAGCTTGTCAAATCCATGCAGACTTCATTCATCAACCATCGGAATTTCTTCTTCTGACTGTCACATTATGGCCCTTTGAAGCTTGGGGCATGGATGTCATTGGTCATATTAACCCACCATCATCTAGAAGACATCAGCTTTTACTGGCTATAACCGATTACTTCTCGAAGTGGGCTGAAACTATACCTTTGGCCAAAGTTAAGACAAACAACGTCATCAACTTCATTAAACATCATATAACATACAGATTCGGTGTCCCTCGGCGAATCATTCATGATAATGGACCACAGTTCATCAACCAGAAGTTTACTCGGTTCTGTGACGATAACAGAATCGACAATGTCGCTTCCACGACCTATAATCTTACAGCTAATGGCTTGGCTGAGGCATTCAACAAGACCATCATTAAACTTCTCAAAAAGTTTTTTTCTATTAACAAACGTAACTGGAGTGAGAAGCTCGGAGAATGTCTATGGGCTTATTGTACTACCGTGCGCAATCCTACCGGTTGTACACCTTTTTCCTTGATGTATGGGTGTGAAGCTGTATTACCATTAGAAATTTAAATTCCATCCCTGAGAATTATAATTACCTATGAACTCACGATCGAGAACAATTATCATCTTCGACTTCAGGAGCTTGAAGCGCTGGACGAGAAACGGTTACTAGCTCAACAACATATTGAGCTATATCAAGCCCGTATCTCCAAAGTTTTCAACCAAAAGGTCAAAATATGAGCATTCCAAAAAGGCAAATTAGTCCTTACTGTCAGACGTCCTATGACTATGACACATAAGCAAGGGCAAATTCGAAGCGAAGTGGGACGGTCCCTATGTTGTAAGCAAAGTTTTCTTAAACGGAGCTTATCAATTGACTGGGATGGACGGTCGAGTGGCGGTGATGCCCATCAATGGCAAGTTTCTCAAGAAATACTATATTTGAAAAATGTAGAAGATATCAATATTGTACGTAATTCAAATATTTGAATTATTATCTTTATTTACTCTTATGTAAATAAAACTATAGATAATAATTTCTTAAATCAGTGTTTGTCATGTCCTTATCACCTTTGAACAGACCTGGTTTCTTGTAATATGTCATGTCCACTTACCTCTGAATATATTCTCATATCTTATTTTTGAGCCTCAATGGATCAAGAATCATCTGTGAATGAAGAATCATGTCCTCTGAATTCTATCGTTCATCCATATCTATTTGTCACGTATATATATACCTCTGGCAAAATAGTCACAACAAAAATAATATCATCATTATCTGTTGTCCTTACTACCTCTGAACAGATATGATAGTGGATGTTGTTCTTAGAAAGAATGTGTTATGTGTACATTAATACCAAATGCATTCTCAGAACAAAACAAAAGCAGTATTTATTCACAAATCCATGGAATTTATAAGTTCATTACATTTCATGGGATAAATAAAAAAGGAAAAAAAAGCAAAAGACAGATATAAGGCATCATGGTGGGGTACTAAGGGCCAGGATGCGTGCCTTCAGTTATGTAATATATTTTTCTTGATTATCCTGGCCAACAATAATGTTCTCTGTCGTCGCAGTCCTTCTCTCCTGTTCTGACATGAGCCTCAGAATAGGGGCACAGCGATGCACCTCGGCTTCTCGGGATACGTTCAAAGCTTGCAACTGCTGCTCAAGTTCCCTCAGCTTCTAATGTTTCTCTTCCAAATGTGTCTCATAATCAGCTCATTTGGCTATAAGGGACTCCAGCTCTGCACGAAGCCTATCCTCATCTTTCTTCAGAGCAATCACTAGGTCATCGTCAAAGATAATTGATGTCTCAGTTTGCTCCTTTAACCGAGTCAACTGACTCTCTTCGACAGCCATATCCTCTAGTTTTTGCTGGAAAAAAGCATTAGTTTGAATAACTTCATGGGTTAGGCACCGATACTCGACTGCCATAAGGGAGTCAAAATCATCCTTCTTCAAAGCATGGAGAGTAGTGGTGGGCTCTTGTAAGCTAGTAAATAACTGATCTAAGGCGTCTGCTCTTGCGTTGTCGCTAGTCTTACTGATGGCGATTATCAAAGCTGAAGTTGTGTTCCGCAGAGTAATAAAAGATAAATCTGTGGCTAGGGCTACTCTTACTAAGCTCTGTAGGCAAGTATAGAAAGATGCTAGAAGCCCAGCTGCCACCCCATATATCAGGTCACGACTATCTAGAGTTGCAGCTATATCTTTAAAGCCAACTCCTACAGGAGCTGCAATGCTCGAAACTCTAAGAGCGACAGTTGATGGAGATAGAACTAGAGGTTGCAGGAGCATTCTCATAGAGGGCAAAACAAGATCAGTAGAGGCAGCTGAAGTAGGTCTACTCTTGCTGCTCCCGGTATCTGAGCCACCAGAGATGGAGCGAATGTCTCCAGCATCTCCAGTCTCAACTTTTCCATTGTGTCGTTCTGAGACGATAATCTCTTGAACGGTTTTATCGACCACGAGAGGTTCTTCCTCATCAGAAACCTCGATGTTGACTTCTTCCTTCGGTTCTTCAGAGGCTTGGTCGTCCTCGTTAGAGCTTTCCTCATCATCGACCTCAGGGTTATCGTATCCCACGGTCTCGAGTATAGGATCCTCAGATCCCCCAACTTCATCACTTTTTGGTATCGACAGGAACTCTTCTTTCCCTCCATGAATAGGACTCGTAATACCATCAAGCATGGGTGAGTCTCGATCTGGGTATTCGGATATGATGGGCATTTCGAGTTCCTCAGCTTCCGGTCCAAAATTCCTGAAAGATCCAAAATCAAGTAGTCGATATACTATGATCTGTCTTTCAGGGTTGACTTCACCCTCAACTGCGGGCTTAAGATGCCCTTCGTTTGTTTGTTGTTAATCGAGGATGATTACACCCTCAGCTTCAATATCGAGGGCTTGATCACCCTCTGCTCTGGTTTTTGGGTCATCAATGTTCTCCGTCGTAGCCAGGATTATAGAAGATTCTGGTAAGCTCTCGCCAGCGTCAGAAACATTAATGCCTAATACATCATTTAATGTTCGGTCATCCTCAAAGACAAGTGACCGGTTTTTGGTGTTCAAATCCTCGTCATCTTGAGGTGACTATGCCATAACCTAAGAAGAAGTGGAATGGATGCCAAAAGGACTAGTTGTTGTTATCTTCTTCTTCATTATGGGTTCGATACACCCAAAAGGAACATAAGCAGGAGCAGGTGGACTGATAGATAATCCCGTCGATAGCGAACGTGGAAAGGATATCACTAAGGAAAAAAAGGGTTTGTCAGTATATCCTATTAAAAGAATTAATTATAAAGGATGAGGCAACAATAAGTATTACCTAGATGGGGGGAGTCATCTACCGTTAACACTTGCTCTCGTGGAGTCGGTGAAGGCAGCGACTCTGGCTCGACTCTAGCTGAGCTTGACCCTTCTGTTCTAGCAGCCTTCGTGGCTGAAGATGCTGCTCCTTGACTAGCTTCTTCTACAGAATCCTTCCTCTTCTTGCTGACAGAGGGTACAGGATCATTTTGGGATGACAATTCCTCGCTCAAGTGAAGACGAGTTTGTGATTTCGTTACCCTAGCATCAGGGGAGGTAGCCATCTCCTAGTGTGTTATTGCTTTACTTTTCTTCTTCTTCTTCTTCTTCTTCTTCTTCCTCTGGGAAGGTCTTGAGAGAAAAAAGTCTGAGTTCCTTGTTGAGGTGGTATGATCGAAATATATGTGGCAGATAATGTAGGATCTTGATCTAAATCAACCATTTGCAAAGGCGTTTCAGCAGGTACATTATCCTCTGCCTCCGTTAGGTTGACTTGAGCAGACCCCAATCCCCTTGGATTTCCTAAACGGCTTGTGAAACTTGTCCTCGGATCATAACCCTTGAAGAAGGTATTGTTAGAAGTGTAAAATAGCACATATGTATTCAACATATGCAATGGCGGGTTGATCTCAGGCAGGTTGAATTGAGCTCTCGTCCCTCGAGAGCTATAGTAACACCAACCGCGGGCTCCATCCACTAAACCACCAACTCCCTCTAGTACTATGGTTGCATTGCCCACGTACAATTGATCGTATCCAAAATGCCAGAAAAATCTACTCGGTATATAGGGTTCTAGATAACACCTGTCATCAACACGATAGACCAAGTGTGATGGTCTAATCGCCACCAACCAAAGGAATAGTTCTGTGTCCATTGGAGTGTGGACATTCTCTATGTCATAAAAGGAATCGAGCCAATCATATTCGACCCGAACGTCTAGGATTTTGCAATAGAATACCCAGTTATTGCCTCGATTCAATGCCTTACGGCAATCCTCGATCTTGGTTACATTCCACTTCGACCTCTTATATTTACAAAAAAAAGTCCTACTAAATTCTTATCTGGAGCCTGTCCAGGATTCATCAGAGAAGGATGGTGATAGAGCAACCATCCAAACAAATAAGTGAAGGGCAATTCTGTGTGAGGAAATTCACCCCGCTGAGGGTTTGACAGCAGTGCAGTAGAGAGTTCACGAAGGCCGGCACATAATTTGCATGTCATGGCTGCTAACAAATACGTTGGTCGCCCAAATACCAGACAGACAGCTATAAAAAGGGTTCCTGTATGGATCCTGTCCACCGCACAGTTGCTTGGAATCACGAAATGTCTTAGCCAGATGGATAAGAATCTGGCTAACAAAGCTTATCGTGACATAGGCCTGCCACTTTGTCGAGCATAACTTTCAGCGGTAGTCCCAACCGGGAAGCCATTCTATTCTTCAGTCAGCTTGTGATCGCTGATATTTGATTCTGTCATAAAAGTCTCAAGTTCTACAGGGCTCAATGGTTGAAAGACCCGAGGCTGGAAATGCAACGTGTCATTGCATTTATCCTTCTTATCATGGCCCAAGAAAAGATATACTGTCCATTTCGAGGTATAACATTTCCCTGTAGCCTTGCTTTCCATGTAATAGGAACAAGCAAAATAGTGGCAAAGAAGCTCTTCAAAGACTTCAATCATCTTTGGATTGGTCTTCTTAAATCCTTCTATTTCTTCTTCTGTCGGGAAATACTCTTCGTAAGGATATCCCCCGGTAGGTAGAAAAGAGATTTGACGCGTCTCATGAAGCGCAACCCTATTTCTCCATGAGGTGTGGAGAAAGTATTGGTTCTCCAGATGAATCTCTCTAGCAAAGCAAGGAAGAGATTTTGGTTTATTGCCACACCATAAGCAGTTGACTGAATAGCATGATACAAGCCCAGTGATGTGAGTTTATAGGCAAAGTGAGATAGAGCCCATTGAGAGATGTCTCTCCAATGGTTGTTATTGTTGTTCATCAAGCCCGTCATCCTAGGCATCTTCGGAGGATAATATCCTTTCTTCTGATCAAATAGATTGGCAAAAGTTTGCACTTAAGATGGCATGATCAAAGATGACTTCTCAGAGGGAACGCAACTTAGATGTAAGCCTCGCATATGTAGACTATGATGACGTGCAGACGAACTGTAGAATATATCCCTTTACTATGTACTATAACAATAGAGTATCTTTCCAACCTTTGCTGTTTGCCCAGGAGTTAGATGCCATTCTATTTTGCGGGGATAGCTGGCACGAGCATACGATTCCAGAGATAGGCTCCTCAGTAAGCCTAGAAGAAAGACCACCATATCGTCTCACAGAAAGAGACAATATCTTCTTTTTGCTTGCGACTGCGAAAGTGGGTGGACAGCATCACCGATGAGGAAGAGCGGCTTCGGATATGAAACTCGGCTCGCAGACGACATATGTTGTCCATTTATCATACTCGAAAGAGTATTAAAGTATTGCTCTCTGATCAAGTCCTATCTATCTCTGGGTTCCTCTTCAGATGATTGAGGAAACTGTACGTGAGAAAGATCTTCACGATATAGGGGAGTGTTAAATGCACTTGCCATTTCTTCGGCATACAGGTCCTCTTGGATATCGACTGCAAGGAAAAAAGAAATTTTTGAAACAAAGAGTTAGATAAACTATCATCTTTTTTGCCTTAAAAGATAGAGGGACGCCTAAACCACAAAGTGGCGCTTAGTTCCAAGAAGGCGCTTCATCACTGGTGCTAAAACAAAATAAGGTGCCTCATCAGTGGCACCTAGTTCAAAAAAGGTGCCTCCTCAGTGGCACCTCATTTAAAGGAGGCGCCTAGCTCTGATGGCGCCTAAACAGAGTTAGGCATCATTCTTTGGTCAAGTCAATTTGTGTCCAGAATAGGGCACAAATGACGTTTGGGGTGCCACTTGGGCAAAGTCAATTTGAACCCAGAAAAGGATACAAATGACAAAGGCACTTCATTAAAGGTGCCTATCTTTTGGAAACGTACCACTTATCATTAGAGTAGGTTGTGCAGCGGCGTACGGCGGTGGCAGAGGCACCAGTGCAACACTCGAAGGAGGAGCGGAGGTGCACGACGGTGGAACGACGTCGGGATCGTTAATCCGTAGCGTCCCAGGACGGCGACACGATGGTTGAGCTACAGCGGGCGGAGCGTCGATGGCGGGAGCTTTTCCTTTAGCGGCAATAGTCTTACGAGGGGCCATTGCTGTAGTTGGCTTAAGAACGAAGGAGAAGAGGAGATGAAGAGCTGGGGAAGAAATGAAAGAGTAAAGAAAAGAGAAACCTTTCTTTTGGCCTGTTTATAGACGCTTGAGACGTTTAGGTGCCACTTCAGTTCTCGAGGCAATCTCACAGTAACTAAAAAGACAAAATCTCTTAGGATTCTGGGTGGATTTCGTTGCATTTAATGCGCGTCGTCATTCAAAGTATTCTAAACGTTTGGGCGCACAAAGTTTGAAAACTTTGAAAGGGAATTTTTAGGCGCTCAAAATATCTGTCTCTCTTAAGAGCCTAACGTTCTTAGGTGCCCATTATCTTTTAGACGCCTAACACTCTAAGGTGCCCATTATCTTTTAGGTGCCTAACACTCTTAGGCGCCCCATGTCTCTTAGGCGCCTAACTCTCTTAGTCGCCCATTGTTTCTTAAGATTTATGTTCTCCTAGGCTCCTTATGCATTTAAGCGCCCATCTCTCTGAGGCGCCCTGACCCATTTAGGTGCCTACTCCTACTAGGTGCTCAACTTTTCTAGGTACCTACTTCCTTGGGCGCCTTTCTTAAAGTATTCAGTTCTCTGTTGACGTATTAATCTGCCATACATAATAAACGTGGTGCACTACTCCGAATTCCCTGAAGAACGTGTCCATCACTTGGCCACGACCATGCGCCTATTCCGCATAGGCGCCACATGTCAAAGGTGCTCCTGCTTAAAAATGGCACCCAGTAGCTTAGGCGCCTATCCAGAAAAAAAAGCGCCTACTTTGGATATCTGTCAGGTGGTTATCTCTTAGCTCTATAAATAGAGCTCCACTCCCCCAACGTACATAGATAAAGAGGAGGGGGTATAGTTTGAGCACTCATTGCACTTCCATCTTCTGCAATCATTAATTCTCAAGAGCAAGTTCTTCCACCGTTAATCGAAGTTGAAGTTCTGTCAATACTTCTATACGGCCGAGCCATACAGAAGATTCCTCGCCAACAGAAGCTCCAAAATGCAGTTACAAGCTTGCTTCCATCCACAATTGCCTCGTCAAAGGGACAAAACGGTCGTCAATCAGACCAGACTCCTATATTTGTACTTTCCTAGAATTTATTTTACTTATGTATGATTCTTTCAAAATTTGTAATAAAAATACTTTTTGTTTTTTGCAAACACATGGTTGGCCAATAATATCCCATGCGGCGAATCCGATCTTGTAGCATAGGACCAGGCTGATGTGCACCACAAACACCATCGTGAGCTTCACGTAGTATTTGTTTTGCTTCATCTCCCACAAGACAGCGTCAGAGCATACCATCATATGATCATCGATAGAGTGTTTCAGAGGTGTGATTGTAGTAGAATCAGAGTGATCGTCGACGAATTATCGTTACTTCTTTAGGATCTTCAGGTAGAATGTCATGTACCGTAAAGTTGATGAAAGGAGCTTTCCAGTCTTCACTTGTAGTACAACTTTGACTGAATTGCTAGATTCCAGATGCAAATTATTTTTGATACAAAATAATTCTCTGTTAGTGATGACGATCATCTGTTGTCTTTTTATAGGGATCGCTAATACTGCTGCTAGATTAGCAAGCATATTAGCATCTGTATTGCATGCTCGACATACATGTTGATTGAAGAAGCCTTTGAATGATGTAACCAGTTTGACTGTTACTTCATGATATGGAATGACATCCTGATGTCGAACTTCATACGTGCCTCTAACCTGATTGACAATCAGTTTAGAGTCTTCGTAGACTTCAAGGTATTCGATATCCAATTGTTTAGCTAATTAAAGACGGATGAGTAGAGCGTTATATTCAGCAACATTATTAGGACACGGCTCGTCCAAAGAATAAGCTCTCTGAATGGTTACTCCTTCTGGAGATACCAAAACGATTCCAATTCTGGCGACGATAGTGCCTTTGGGTCTGATTCTGGATGCACCATCGAAGAATAGACACCAAGCGAGGATTCCTTTTGAAGTCATGTTAGATTCAAAAGTTTCATCAGAAATTTTGTCTTAGAGTTTAGATGTCTCAGGGATCGGATGAGCAGCCAGAAAATCATCTAGGGCTTGACCCTTAATGGACTTTTGTGGGACATAGACCATATCATACTGTGCCAATAATATGGCCCATGTAGCAAGTCTAGAATTGAGTGTACTGGGTTTCTTCATCAAGATTCGGAGAGGGTTGACTCTGGAGATGACATAAATGGTTTGGCCCGTAATATAATATCATTTTTTTTCTGAACAGTGAACATCAGGGCTAAATATTCTTTTTCTACTAGGCTGTATCAATGTTCAGCACCGATCATCGTGCGACTGAGATAATAGATGGCTTGCTCATGACCTTCCTTGTTCTTTTGTGCTAGTAGGGCACCCAGAGAATGATGTATTGCTCGAACATACATCAGGAAGGGTATTCTTGTAACTGGAGGTACTAAGACTGGAGGGTTCATCAAGTATCGCTTTATGTCTTCAAATGCTTGCTGGCATTCGTCAGTCCAAACGAAAGGCACACCTTTCTTCATTAGTTGAGTGAACAGTCTGTAGCGTCCAGAGAGATTTGAGATAAATCTCCTGACGTATACAAGCTGCCCCTGGAATCCTCATAGCTCTTTTAGGTTGCGTGGAGGACACATCTTTTAAATGGCTTTGACTTTATCGGGGTCAACGTGTATACCCTTAGAGGTAATAAAAAATATAAGGAATTTGCCACTAGAGACTCTCAGGAATAAATTTGTGGGATTCATTTTGAGTTGATGCTGGCATATTAGATCGAAGATAGTTCTTAAGTCTTGGATGTGATCTTCCTTTAGATGACTTTTGACAGCAATATCATCGACATAGCATTCAAATATCTTTCGTAAGTGTTCACGAAAAATGGTACTCATGGCTTGCTGATAGGTTGCACCAGCGTTCATGAGACAAAACGGCATAACTGTATAGCAGTAGACCCCTAGAGGAGTACGAAAAGATGTATGTTTTTAATCTTTGGAGTTCATCCTGATCTGATTGTATCCGAAAAATCTGTCCATCAAAGATATCTGCTCAAACCCGCAAGTGTTGTCGATCATGACATCAGTGATCGGAAGATGGAACTCATACTTGGGACAAGCTTCATTAAGGTCTCTAAAGTCAATGCAGACTCAGACCTTTTCTGTTTTCTTTATAACTAGGACGACATTAGCTATCCAGTCAGAATGTTGTTCTTATCTGATAAAGTCACAAGCGATGAGCTTCTTGACATCAGCTTCTATAGCCTCCATCATGTCAGGTCAGAATCGACGTTGTTGTTATTTAACTGGCCTCACATTTGGCAGGATATTGAGCTTGTGGGTAGCAATCTAAGGATCTAATCCTGATATATCCTCATATCTCCAGGCGAATACGTTAATATATTCCTGATTGAGCTGGATCAGTTCTTGTTTATCCGCTTCAGGAAGACTTTTGCCGATGAAGATTGGCCTTGGAGAAGCTTCGTCTTCGACATCGACCTGGACCAACTGATCTTCGGTAGGTGGTTCGTGTTGCTCGAAGTAAAGTTTCCATTGAGTATCTATCTTTTGTGCGCAAGGATCATATTCAGGGGCTTCGACGAAGTCGTCGTCATCTTTTGAGAACTCGACGGTCACTATATTGGAAGATAAAGTCATCCGATGGACGTGACCTATGCTTGTGTTCGAATCCCATAAGACAGAGTCAGAAGAGTTAGATCGCTCTTCTTTGTCAGACTCAGAGGCATCTGGGGTCACAATCGGCAAAATTTAGCCTAACCTATGCTTTATTTTTATATAATATTGTAGTGACTTCCCTTTTGGAGCAGGTTTATGAATAGGAGTTCGCCTTCCCCTACCACCGTTGAGGCCAGATTTGAAGTTGTAGCCCATCTTTTAGATGATGTTCTTCGATTGTTGACTATAATGACGTAGTTGAAGTCGTTCATTATCGTCATTTTCAGCATCATTATCGGATGTATCCTTTTGATTCAACCCTTGCTGAAGAGAATAGGATGTTCATCTTTCTTCCAAAAGGAACCAGGAAGAACGAATCTTGCATTGATTCCAGTGATACTTCGTCTTAAAGAGGTTGAACTGCCCCTAATATAAGGGATTCGAAGTTATCCAAGATTTTTAGATAACATCGAGCATAATAATTGACATCAGTATATTGTAGAGGAGATGCTACTTTATTGATAATTATATTATCATTTACAATAGTGCTCTTGATCTTAGCCGATGACTTGCAAAGATTGATAATAAGAGGAGGAGAATGAGAAGGTTTATTATGATAAAGATCGATAACAAGAGGCACAGAAGAGGTGAGCTCCCTATGCTTTATCTTTTCAGTAAGAGGATGCTTGACGGAAGGAGAGAGATTGATGGTTAGCATCTGAGAAGACGAGGGACGAAAAGTGCGTCCCTTGAACGGAATAACCAGGACATCATCTGGATTCTCTTGACGTTCTTCTTCGGTGTCTATAGCCAATACAACCTTCATAAACTCCTCTTTATATATTCTGGAGTCTATAAAATATGCTTCGATACCTCGAAAGGGGTTAAGATCAGCCACTCCCTTTCGGACTTCTCCATTGTCATCAACATACTTGAAGCATTGATGGAGAGTAGATGGCACGATGTTATGTTCATGCAACCATGGTCTTCCCAACAAGACGTTGTTGGAGACGTAATTGTTAATAACATAGAAAGTGACCTTTTATGTGGAGATTGTCTATTTGGACTTTTAGGCAAATCTTTTCCAATGGTTCTCTCCTCCTATAATTGAACCCCAGAATAGTTGTGATTGTTGCAGAGAGATTATAGACTGGGATCTTCAGCGCATCCAATAGAGTCTTTGGCATAATTCTGAGTGCAGATCCTAGGTCGACTAGAATTTGATCGACCTTCATGGTATTGACATATCCCGTATAATAGAGAGGTTGCTCATGTCGATTTTCCTCCAAGAGCATATCATCTTGATTGAAGGTGATATTGGGTATCAACTCCATCACACTATGGCAATGAGAACATGCCATTGGTTCCTCGTCTGGTTTCTTAAGATGGGCCAGACAAGCATCTGCTTGTATTAAAGCTTCACTTAACGTCTCTCGGGTTTCCCTTGAGAGACACAAGAGTTAAAAAATCGATAATCTTGTCGGAGTATTGGCTAGTTGAGCAAATATGTTAAATTTATATGAGTTTCAAGTCCAATAGGTAGAGTTTTCTTTAATATTTTATCGAAGCGAACTGGCTGTTTGCCTTTGTTAGCCGCTGTTAGTTTGGAAGGAACTGGTTCCGTTTGAGGCGATGACGTCGAAGGATCGTTGACAACAGGTAGAGAAGATGCTGAAGGGACATCATAGACTGGAGAAGGAGTGGCTGCACTCTCTGGTCTATCTGGATAGTCTCTAAGATAGAGCCTCCCAGATCGGGTACCAGTCATGGCTTCTTTTTCCGGTACTGGTGCAAAGGACACCATGTTACGGTTCTTCATCCTAGTCTTGCCTCTGGAAGACTTCTTTTGAAAACATGATGGATTTGTCTAGTATTCCAGTCTAATACGAGAACTGATTGTGTTGAAGACGTAGAGAAAGGTGTATAAGAGACCCTTTTCTATCATTTAAGCCAGGGGCTTTCTGTAGATCATATCCTATCTTTGTCATCAGTTCTCACTGTTGACTATATAGATGGAATGTTGTCTAGTAATTGATTTTCGGCTTTGGTATCACTGCTTCAGTAGAAGAAGGCAAAGCTACCGCTGGGATGAAGGTAGCATCCAAAGGTGGAAGATGATCACCCAGTGATGTCATATGACACGACTGTATTTGGTCGACTTTCTTGACTTCGTAGGGGACGCATGTGTCTTTGACTCAAAGTCAGCAACCAAATCAGGATGAATCCACATGATCTTCCTTTTGTCAATCGACAAGGGTACGAGACCGTCACTTCGTGCTGGCGGAAGGTTGACGATCTCCAGAGTGACTTTCATAATAGGAATGACTCCATTTTGCACAAGTTGAGCAGGAAAGTCGCCAAATTGCAGAAAGACAACATTAGCAGTTACCCTTTTTTCATCTTGCTGAAGGGTGATTACCTTGGCGTTGATCAGTTCCTGGATCTTCCCTTTAAGTATGTAGAATGCCCTAGTCGGATATCCCAAGAACCTGTGATAGACACAGTATTTAGGATTGTCAGTCTTACCTACTTCATCTGGCCATTTTACTTCAGACAATTGAAGTTTGTTGCTCTTGATTAGACAATCGAATATGCTTATGATGTCATCCTTATCAAAGGAATACTCCTCCTTAGGACATGGTGCTCCCTGTGGGGTACCATCATGGTAGGTGTTGACTGACCCACATTGACAACTAAAAGCTTTTTTTGCCTTTGACATTGATGGCTAAAGCTTTTTTGCCTTTGCGGTTGTTTTGACGACCTCCGTTGTTGGTTGCAAAATGTTCATCTCTTTCAAGATTAGGCATCTAGATGCCTAGTTGTTTAAACTTATTAGCACTGTCTTCGGCTGCCCTGACACTTATTATGAAGGAGGCTTAGTCTTGGAATTGCATGGGTCTAGTCCATATGCTGATTATAGGTAACAAGTTTGATTTGCATGTATCTATAGTCAGTACATCTGGAGTACCCAGAGGCATTTTGAGTGTTTCACGATAGACGCGCTCGATGAAACGTTCATAAGTTTCATTAGGCCGTTGTTTGATTTTGATAAAGGCCGACATGGTCATGTCGTTTTTTCTCTCATAGAATCATTCCAGGAATATTTGCTTGAATCCTACAAAAGATGTTATACAACCATCTGACAAACTATGATATCAGTCATAGGTCGCACCATCCAAGTACCCGATGAATATTCTAGTGAGTAGAGCATCATTCAGTTGGAGCTGATCAGTCATTACCTCGAAGTGATTGAGATACTGACTCGGAGATGAGCTGCCATCAAACAGCATGATAGTTGGTGGCTTGTAGTTAGGTGGAAATAGAACTTCCTTCCACTCTACAGGGTAAGGTTGCTTAATCCCTAGCTTCTGCAGGCCGTCCTTCTGTTTGATGGCTTCGAACTGGTTATGCAAAAGCTTTACTACCTCCAGGGGATCTCCTGAGGCTTGGGGCACAGTAGACTGATTCGATATATTAGGAGGCGGAACTACATGATAAGCACCACCCTTAGTACCATATTGACTTGAAGTAACCTGAGCGGGTATAGTAGCATTATGGGGAGATTGCACCCCCAGACTAGTATTGACAGGGGCAGATGCTGCTATATGTTCTCGAGATGGAATTGGATTCACAATCGGTAGAAGAATATATTATGCTACGATCACAGCATGCATACTTGCAACCATTTCAGCCATTGTTTTCAAGTTAGTTTCTAATACAACAATCCTCTGTTCTTGGCTGTCGGTGCTGGACGCATCTTGTTCTTCATTAGTAACATAGGCAGTCACTTCTCGGGCTATCGATGATGAGCCGGTAGAAAAGATAGTCCGTTCAGAGCTTTTACTACCGGCGTCGAAGTCATGCAGGGAACTACCCCAGGATGAAGAATAGGAAGATTCCTTTAATCGAAGAAATCTTGGTCAGAATCAGAAAGATTCCTTTGACCGATTGTTTCTTGGTCGGAAGAAAGACCGATTATTCCCAGGTCGGAAGAAAGATTCCTTTGACCGAGTAGGTTTTGGCTTCTTGATATGGTATTTTGGTAGACTCCTTCACCAGCGTCACGGATATGATCAAGGTATTATTGATTGGGATTGCGGGATGCATTACGTATTGGACATTTTTTACCTCCATTACTTCGGGACATCATGTTGACCGAAGCATATTGCAACTCGTCTTCATCCACCATAATGAGTTCAAGAGTCCGAGTGTAGTTCAAACGGTCGAAGACAGACTATTTTGCTGATTGATAGCAATATTTGATCACTACTTCATGATGATGATTACAATGATGCTCCTGGTGTAGAGTTATAGGTGGACGAGATGGTCTTGTGACCTTCCATTTTTGTACAAGAAGTTCACGGAGATCGGTTACAATGACAGGATAAGAAGAAGTCGGAGGTACATATTTCTTAATAATGTTAGTAACATAATTTTGGTTCTTGAGATGCCTTGTTTCCTGTATGTACAGAGAAGCACTGAGCTCATTGGCATAGGTGAGAGGATTCTTGATTTGAGAAATTCTCTCTGTGCGCAACTTAGTAGGTAGCGCAGATTGTACTTGATGCATGCCTGATGCTATTCTGTTGTGGTTAAGGTAAGTGCGCATATTAGGGTTCTGCACCACCTGGATGTCTATGTGAGACACCCTCAGTTTACCTTGTTTGGTTCTTGAAATACGTAAAGTAGGAATATCCTGGCTCTGGCTTGATTGGTGCTGGCCATGAAGAGCATACATGATGCCCTGTTGTTCTGTGCATACTATTCCAGTGCGTTTGGTGCAGCGCAGCCGGGCAGCAGGAAATGGACTTCGAGCAGAGTCTAGTTTCTTGGCATTAATTTGATTGTCTCTGTCAAGAGAAATAAACTTTCTCAGAAGCGTTCTCGCATTAATTGGCACAGAGGCAGAATCAGATGCATTTTCCACCGAGTCCAGGACTGGAGACGGATAAGGAGAGGCCATAGGACGCTTTCCTTTATTCTGCACAGGGATAGTGATATGTAACTTTTCTACCAAGTTTAGAACTGGAGAGGAGTGAGGATTGGCCATAAGGCATTTTCTTTTGTTCTGTGTCAGGGCAGTGGTTGGTGCACTCTCCACCAACTTTGGAATTGGGAAGGAAGAGGGAGCAATCATAGGGCGCTGTCCCTTGATTGGCACCAGGGTTATGACTGGCGCACCCTCTACCAATTTTAGAATTGGTGAGGAAGAGGAAGTGGACATGTGGCGATATCCCCTGATTGGCGTTAGGGTAGTGGTTGGAGCACTATCTACCCATTTTAGAATTGGCGAGGAAGAGGAAGTAGCTACAAAGCTTTTCCCCAAGCTCGGCGCAGAAGTTGTAATTGGTGCACTGGAGGACTTTGGAGTCCAAACAACGCATGCCTTGTTCTTGGCAGCAACAGTGGTGGCGCGCTGGCACCCCCTGCGCCAATCATGGCTTTGTAGGCAGTTTAGTTGACTATCACAACAAAAGTATTATGCGTCATGCCGACCGATGCAACATCATATTGAGTTGTCACTTTTTTGTCAGAGGAGAAAGTCGTCCCCAGTAGATCGCCATTTTGTTTACAAAAACAAAAGTTGTTTGATTACAAACTGAGAAGAGTGTGTACAAGAGTACAAGTTAATTTTTGGAAAAGTACAACTGTAGAAATCTAATCAGACGACGATCACTTTATCCCTTGGACGATGCGATATCGAAGAAGAAAGCCTTTGGAGAGTGCTGCAGCAAGTACTCAGGAGATTATGATCATTAGTGATGCTTATGAAGTGATTTGAAACTCTATTTATAGAGTTTAGAGATAACTGTTAAGTAGTTATCCTGATTGACACACACTGCATTTGGCGCACCATTTATCTAGTCGCACTAACGGTTGGTTTAACTGCTTAGATGTGTGGCATTCAGTGATAGAGATGCGCTTGGTCGTGGGCAGTGTCATATACACGTTCTTCGAGATTAGTGACATGTGTGCCACGTCATCTAACTACTTCTAGATGATTTGATCGGACAACACCACTGTCAAATGATGCCTAGCGCTATTTGCTATTTTAATGCATCCTACATAATTCATTGATTACCTTGCGCCAACTGCGAATGGCGTAATGCAGCTGTCAGTCATTATGACAAATCTGACACAATCTCTTCGAGCGTGTGCATTCAGGATTCGAAACAGATTTTTTTGACTGATGTGCTGTGAGTCATGATGAAAACTGTTCCAACTTCTCGAGGAAGCTTGCCACATGTCAGCCAGCACCATTTGAAGTTCAGCACCAATTGATGTCACGTGCCATCTGTTGTTTGGTGCCATTTGACTATTTGAGTGTTGGCACCAATTATGAGTAGCGCATGATGATGTTCATACTTTTTGGGCTTCAATAAGAGGTAATAACAAATTTGAGGAATTTGCCACTAGAGACTCCCAGGAATGACTTGGTGAGATTCAACTTGAGTTGATGCTGGCGCATTAGATCGAAGATAGTTTTTAAGTCTTGGATGTGATCTTCCTTTAGACGACTTTTGACAGCAATATCGTCAACATAGCATTCGACTGTCTTCCGTAAATGTTCACGAAAAATGGTACTCATGGCCCGCTGATAGGTTACACCAGCGTTCTTGAGACAAACGACATGACTGTGTAGTAGTAGACCACTAGAGGAGTACGAAAAGATATATTTTTTTCATCTTCGGTGTTCATCCTGATCTGATTGTATCTGAAAAACCCATCCATAAAAGACATCCGCTCAAACCCGTAAGTATTGTCGATCATGACATCAGTGATCGGAAGAGGAAACTCATTCTTAGGACAAGCTTCATTAAGGTCTCTAAAGTCGATGCAGACTCGGACCTTTCCTATTTTCTTCATAACTAGGACGACATTAGCCATCCAGTCGGGATGTTGTTCTTCTTAGACAAAGCCGCAAGCGATGAGCTTCTTGACTTCAGCTTCTATAGTGTTCATCATATCAAGTCGAAATTGACACTATTGTTGTTTGACTGGCCTAGCATTTGGCAGAATATTAAGCTTATGGGTAGCGATATGAGGATATAATCCCGACATATCTTCATATCTTCAGGCAAATACGTCAATGTATTCTCGAATTGGATGAATCAGTTTTTGTTTATCTGCTTCAGGAAGACTTTTGCTGATGAAGATTGGCCTTGGAGAAGTTTCGTCTCCGACATCGATTTGGACTAATTGATCTTCAGTAGGTGGTTCACGTTGCTCGAAGCGAAGTTTCCATCGAGTATCCATCTTTTGTGCCTAAGGATTAGATTCAGGGACTTCAGCAAAATTGTCATCATCTTCTGAGAACTCAGCGGTCACCATATTAGAAGATAGGGTCACTCGATGGACGTGCCCTATGCTAGTGTCTAAATCCCATGAGGCAGAGTTAGAAGAGTTAGATCGCTCTTCTTTGTCAGACTCAGAGGCATCTGGGGTCACGATCGACGAAGTGTAGCCTAACCCATGATTTGTTTTGTTATAATATTATAGTGACTTTCCTTTTGGAGTAGGTATACGAATAGGAGTTTGCCTTCCCCTACCACCGTTGAGGCCAGATTTGAAGTTGTAGCCCATATTTTGGATGATGTTCTTCGATTGTTGACTGTAACGACGTAGTTGAAGTTGTCCATTATCGTCATTTTCAGCATCGCTATCGGATGTAACCTTTTGATTCAATCGATCCTTTGCTAAAGAGGATAGGATGTTCGTCCTTCTTGTAGGAGGGAACCAGAAAGAATAAATCTTGTACTGATTCAAGTGATACTTCATCTTGAAGAACTTGAACTGCTCCCAATGTCAGGGGTTCGAAGTTATCCAGGATTTCTAGATAACATCGAGTATAATAATTGACATCAATATACTGCAAAGTAGATGCTACTTTATTGATAATTACATCATCATTTATAATAGTGTTCTTGACCTTAGCCGGTGGCTTACTATGATTGATAACAAAATTAGGAGAAGAAGAAGGCTTGTTATGACAAAGGTCGATAACAAGGGGATCAGAAGAGGTGAGCTCCCTATGCTCCATCTTTTCAATATGAGGATGATTGACAGAAGGAGAGAGATTGATGGTCAACATCTGAGAAGACGAAGGACGAGAAGTGTGTCCTTTGACCGGAATCACCAAAACGTCATCCGGACTTTCTTTACGGTCTTCTTCAGTGTCCTTGGCCAATACGACTTTTGTGAACTCCTCTTTATACATTCTGAAGTTAGTAAAATATGCTTCGATGCCTTGAAAGGGATTAAGATCAGTCATTTTTTTTCGGACTTCTCCGTTGTCATCGACATACTTGAAGCATTGATGGAGAGTGGATGGCACGATGTTATATTCATACAACAACAGTCTTCCCAATAAGACGTTGTAGGAGACGTGATTGTCAATCACATAGAAGGTGACCTTCGTACAGAGATTGCCTATTTGGACTTTCAGACGAATCTTCTCCAATGTTTCGCTTTTCCCAGAATTGAACCCTAGACTAGTCGTGATTGTTGTAGAGAGATTATGAACTAGGATCTTCAGCGCATCCAATAGAGTCTTTGGCATAATACTGAGTGCAGATCCTGGGTCAACTAGAATGCGATCGACCTTCATAGTATCGACATATCCCGTATAGTAGAGAGGTCGGTCATGTCGATTGTCCTCCAGAAGCATTTCATCTTGAGTGAAAGTGATATTGGAGATCAGCTCCATTACACTATGACAGTGGGAACGGGCCACTGGTTCTTCGTCCGGTCTCTTAAGATGGGCCAGACATGCATTTGTTTGCATCAAATCTTCACTTAACATTTTTCGAGTTTCCCTCGAGAGACGCAGGAGTTCAAAAATCGATAACCTTACCGGAGTATTGGCTAGTTGAGCCAATATGTCAAAGTTATACGTCTTTTCAAGTCCAAGAGGTGGAGTTTTCTTTAATATTTTATCAAAATGAACTAGCTATTTGCCTTTGATAGCCGCTGTTGGTTTGGAAGGAACTGCTTCCGCTTGAGGCGATGATGCTGAAAGAACATTGATGGCAGAAGAAGATGCTGAAAGGGCATCAGAGACTGGAGGTGGAGTGACTGCATTCTCTTGTCCCTCTAGATAATCTCTAAAATAGAGCTTCCCAGATCGAGTACCAGTCATGACTTCTTCTTCTGGAATTGGTACGAATGAATACATGTTACAATTCTTCATCCGAGTCTTGCTTCTGGAAGACTTTTTTTGATAGATAAAGGATATGTCCAGAATCCTAGACCAATACAGGACTGATTGTGTTGAAGGCGTAGGAAAAGAGGTATAGGAGACCCTTTTTCGTCATTCAAGCGAGGGGCTTTTTGTAGATCATATTCCATCTTTGTCATCAGTTTACAGGACAGTTGACTGTATGATGGAATGCTAGCCGGTAATTGATTTTTGGCTTTGGTACTACCATTTCGGCAGAAGGAAGTTAAGCCGTTGCTGGGATGAAGATAGCATCCAAAGGTTGGAGATAACCACCCAATGTTGTCATATGGGATGACTTATACTTGGTTGCCTTTTTTGACTTTGTAGAGGGAGCAGGTGTCTTTGATTCAAAGTCAGCCACTAAATTGGGGTGAATTCACATAATCTTTCCTTTGTCGATTGATAGAGGTACATGATCGTCACTTCGTGCTGACGGAAGGTTGACAATCTCCATAGTGGCTTTTAGAATGGGGACGACTCCATCCTGCACAAGTTGAGCAGAAAAGTCGCTAAATTGTAGAGAGACGACATTGGTAGTCACAGTCTTCTCATCTTGCTGAAGAGTGATTACCTTGGCGTTGATTAGATCCTAGATCTTTCCTTTGAGTACGTAACACGCCCTGGTTGGATGTCCCAAGAACCTGTAATACACGCAATATTTAGGATTGTCAGTCTTACCTACTTCATCCGGCCGTTTGGCTTCGGGCAGTTGAAGTTTGTTGCTTTTGATCAGAAAATCGAATATGCTCATGATGTCATCCTGTTAAAGGAATATTCCTACTTAGGACGTGCTGCTCTCTGTGGGGGTGCCGTTGTGGTAGGTGTTGACTGACTCATATTGACGGCTAAAGCTTCTTTGTCTTTCACATTGATGGCTAAAGCTTCTTTGCTTCTGACGACCGCCACATTTGATTGCAGAATGTTCATCTTTTTCAAGATTAGGCATATGGATGCCTAGTTGTTTGAACTTGTCAGCACTGTCTTTGCTGCCCTGGCACTTGCTATGAAGGAGGCCCAGTCTTGGAATTGCGTAGGTCCGGTCCACATGCTGACTATAGGTAACAAATTTGATTTGCATATATCTATAGTCAATGCATCTTGAGTACCTAGAGGCATTTTCAGTGCCTCAAGACGGAAGCGCTCGATGAAACGTTCAGCAGTTTCATTAGGCCATTTGATTTTGATGAGGGCTGACATGGTCATGTCATTTATTCCCTCATAGAATTGTTCCAGGAACATTTGCTTAAATCCTACAAAAGATGTTATACAACCATCTTGCAAACTACGATGCCAGTCAAAGGCTGCACCCACCAAGCACCCAACAAATACTCTAGTGAGTAGAGCATCGTTCGGTTGGAGATGATCAGTCATTACCTTGAAATAGTTGAGATACTGACTCGGAGATGAGCTGCCGTCAAACATCATGATGGTTGGTGGCTTGTACTTAGGTGTAAATGGGACTTCCTTCCACTCTACAGGGTAAGGTTGTTTGATTTCCAACTTCTATAAACCATCCTTTTGCTTGAAGGCTTCGAACTGGTTACGCAGAAGCTTCACTGCTTCAAGGGGATTTCCTGAGACTTAGAGAGCAGTATACTGATTCGATGTGTTAGGAGAAGGAACCATATGATATGGACCACTCCCAATACCAGACTGACTTGGAGTAGCCTGAGCTGGCATGGTAGCATTGTGAGAAGATTGCACACCAGACCAGTGTTGACAGGGGCAGATGTTGCTATGTGTTCCTGGGTTGGAATTGGATTCACAATCGGTAGAATAGTGTGTTGTGCTATGACCACAGTATGCATACTTGCTGTCACTCCCGTTTTCCGTTATACGTATTTTTCAGGATACGTATACGAATTACTAAAAATTGTCAGTTGGCCCGTATTTTGACTTATCTTGCTTAGCTTAGCCTTGGTTTAAATTTTGACTTAATTGGTTCAACTTGGTTCAACATGACTTGGCTTGGCTTGGTTTAGTTTATTTTGGGTTGAGATGGGAGGGGTTGCTATATAAGTCAACTTTTTCTCTCTCCTCCATTATTTGTATTTACTTCTTCATCTTCTTTATTTACTCCTCCCACCTACCAAGCCTAGGCAAGTGCAACTTTTTTCATGATGAATCTAAAGTTTTATTGTTCCATTCTCTTCCTTACTTGATTCTAGGCCTCTTTAGAACTTGGCATTTTTGGATTTGATGGATGGATTCTTGTAGATCTAAGTTTGTAACTTTTAGATTTTTTTTGGTTTTAATCTCTAAAACTTGGTTATTTTCGAAATCTAATGGTTCCATGTTGTAGGAAATTCAATTCTACCCAATTTTGGTTTTTGAAGCGCTTGATTTCGACTTTGTATGAGAAAGTTATGCCATTTTCGAGTTCATGGGTTCCCCACACCTTTTGGTGCTGTCGGGACGATGAACAGTGCCGTGTGCAGTGACTTTGCTGCCGTGCGCCCGCGCGCCACGCTTGCGCGCAACGTGCGCCGTAGGCGATTTTGCCCGCACGCAATGCGCAATTTGTGAGGCCGCACGCCCGCGCATTTATCTGCCGCGAGCCGGCGCGTCGCGCTTGCGCGCAACGTGTGCCGTGGGCGATTTTGCCTGTGCGCAATGCGCAACTTGTGCGCAGCGCGTCCGCGCACTTCTCTGCCGCACGCCGTACTAGTGGGGTGATAACATCAATCCCAAATGACAACATAAGTAAGATAAAGCCTAACTAAACTAGTCTAGGCAGTAGGGGTGATAACATCAGCTAGAGCTGGGTCCTCCTGAGAGTCCAGCTCGCAAGTGTCGTCTAGGGCTGCTCCATAATAGGTAGTATAGAAAGCCTCATCCTCATCCTCTGTAATATATCAATAGGTCCAGTCAGGACAGGAACGAGCACAATACATCTCACGCAGTTCATATCATGTCAGAAGATAATAAACATGCAATAGAGTACGATATGTGAATAACTGAAGGAATGTACATGAAGTAAAAGAGATAACTATAATGGAAATATCTACTATAAGTAGAGAACTATCAGTGACTAGTGAATCAGAGTACAAGATAGACATGTGAACAGGTGGAGGTGATTCAAGAGAGATTGAACATGATTATACTACTTTAGAATTATTCACATGCTATTTCTACTCCTCTATCCCCAATCAATACATAAGGATCCAGACATGTTACGTTAAGATTCAAGATTTTACTGCCTCATAGATGAGAGCACACGTGAAATTGATTAATGGGGGCTCTGTAAAACATGAGACTCTAGAGTATACATGAATAGTGAAGCATGACGATACATGATGTAAGTAAAAAAGACATGAAGTACCTGATGCTCCTGAGGGGGATAACATCTCATGAAAAGATCCATATAGTACCAATCCGTGTTACCAACGTGACAGCATACAAGTAAAGTAATCTAGAGCAGGAATATAAGTTCTAGCAAGTATGAAACGGTCAGAGAATGTACTCGCCTGATATCCTGAGTTCTGGTAAGTGTAGATGTCCAGACAGAGTAGATGAGTCCTATTTAGAGCAACACAGGTCACAATGTGTTTAACATAAGGTAAATGAAGTTTGTAATGCAATCTACATGATTTTTAGGTCAAGCTAGGTCAAAGTCAAACTTGGACAACTCTAGGGTTTGGTCAACTGTAAGTCAACTAGGTCAAGTCCACTATTCTAGGTCACTCTAGTCAACTTAGGTCAACACTACCTCTAGGCCTATACACCATTACCAACACCACCCTACTTATATAATACCCATTATAATATATATATACACACTATATTGCATATATATAGGTATCATTCACATATTCCATGTTTATGTAATTATGTAGGAAGCTATATATATATATGAACATACATATACATATATATATATTGAAGAAGGAAGAAGGAATTAGAGAGTGAAATGTGTGTGTGGACTATGGAATACAAGTAAGGGTTAAAGAGCAACATGGCATTGGGTTAACATTTAACCTTACCTCAATTATCACATTAGCAAAAATTAGTTATCACTTAACATTAGAATCTCAGGATTACACACTAGTTCAGCCCAATTTGAGACCAAAACCTATTTCAGTTCACATTGATTTAAATCTCAGGTATCATATCTCAGTTAACATCTCAGTTATCACATTGCAAATTCAATGTAACCTTTACTTGAATCTCAGTTAACATCTATTCTATTTTACAAACATTTCACATTCCTATAATTTTCAGGATTCAACACATGCAAAACTCAGGTTTTGCATGTGTTCAGTCCAATGGAATTCTTAGGTATTTCCTTTCAGTTTACACATTCTAATCCCCAATCAAACTCACTTACACATTTCAGTCTACGACTCAACATTAATCCAAACTAATTTTACATTAAAACTCAAGTTAACATAGGCAATATCATTTCGAATCTCAGGTTGAACTTTAACCATTTGAAATCTCAGTGTAAAGTTCACTGAATCTCAGGTTTAACCCGATTTAATCTCAGGTATAATTCAACCACAATTAACTAATCTTATTAAACCATGGTCATTAGCATTTCATTCTCAGGAATCTCAGTTATCTTCCTAACTAAATCTCAGGTATTACATTTAGGAATCTCAGGTTTTAGTTCTCTTTACCACATTCAAATCCCCAACCCATACACACTTAATCCAGTTATACTGGTTCAGTTTTCAGGTTAAAACCAAAAATAAACTGACATATATTGCATCTCAGTTAACAATTAACCCCTTAAAATCTCAGGAATAGGTTACATGCATTAACTAATAGTTCATATAAAAACTAAACTGGAAAGATGAACTGATACATGAACTTTTCCATTTCGAAAACCATAATTAAACCATTGAATTTATAAATCAGGCATGTAGGTGTGTTCTTCATATGTTCACGTATCTGGGGGTGTCATTCGTGTCCACTAGAGTGGACACGAAGTGTCCAATGCCAGAAAACACAGGACAGGAATCCTGTGGTGCACAGTTTGTGCACAGGCTCGTGCACGCGTGCCGTGACCTCGTACATCCGACACGAGTCGATTTATGACATGTGCTCGTATCCCTGAGTTTGCCCCATATAGGGCTTCGTGCCTAGGACCCTGACACGAGCCCAAGTGTCGTCGTGTCCATACGGGAAGCCCATATTAGAGACCCAAAATCGTGTGCAAAGTCTGTTTACAAAACTAGTGCGCATAGGATTTCTCCCCCGACATGACACAAGGCGATTCGAGACTCAAGGAGGGTGTTGTCAGACACTGCCCCTTGGTCTATGCCAAGTGGCAGGCGGCCACGTGGCGTGTCGTGTCCACAGTACTGATCGGGTAGCAGGACACTGTGTGGTGTCAGCGCGCGCATGGTACATGTCCGATTTGGATACGAAAAGCACACTAATATCGACTCAATCGAATTGATTTGTGATCTACAATTAATAAACTAATTTTCCAATCAATTATATTCTGAAATTTAAACAATTTATTTCTCAAAAACATTTCATCGAACACCTTGTTAAAATCACTGATACGTGTCCGATATGGACACGAAATGGACACTACCTAACACCAAACTAACTCTACAGCTAGGGTATACCTATATGCATGCATCTATGAAAATAAAACATGATTTTACAAGGGTATCATGGGATTTACCTATTGAGAATGAATCTCAATGAGAAGGGTGAGGTTGAGGGTTTTCCTTTGAATTTCAATTGACCAAAGCGATTCGAATCCTAGCTAGCAAGTCCCTACTAGCTTCCACTATGGTAGAGGGTGATGATGCAATTGATTAGGGCCAATTTGGGCTTGATTTGGATATTAGGGAAAGGAATTTGGGGAGGAACTTTTAGGGTTCTAAGCAAGTGTAAAAAGAGGCAAGGGGCTTTGTTAATGAGGCTTTATAGGAAGGGGGTGTTTGATGGCTGCCATAGATCAATTAGGGTTAGGTTTTAGGTCTAGATGAGTGGCTAGGAGTTGACCACCCAATTCTAAGCTTTCATATTGGTTCAACTAGTCATAGGGCTAACTTTTCCACAAATATCCTAAGAGTAAAATATCTTACCTAGAATATCTAGATATTAATAACCTTGTCATTACTAGGTTACCCTAATCAATACACTAAGCCCAAGGCTAATCTAGATTAGGCTAAGTTTCTAGGTCAAGCCTCAACCTAACAATTAACACATATTTAATTAATAAAAATTCAAAATCACCAAAAAGTCAAAATGACCAAAATACCCTCAAGCCAAAAATGTGGTAGTGACAAGTCTACCCTCCTTAAAAGAATTTCGTCCTCAAAATTGAAAGGCGAAACTAAACTGATGAGAATGATAGAAAATTATACCTCAAGGTCCAAAAAGATAAGGGTATCGCTCGCGCATCTCATCCTCCCGCTCCCAGGTAGACTCCCTTGGGGAATGATGCCTCCATGCGACGCG
Source organism: Iris pallida (assembly GCA_029216955.1). NCBI lineage: Eukaryota > Viridiplantae > Streptophyta > Magnoliopsida > Asparagales > Iridaceae > Iris > Iris pallida. The sequence goes on along the minus strand of JANAVB010040019.1, from coordinate 1,113,774 downwards.
AATCAAGGGTATCGTCTGGTTCCTCAGTAGTTTCTGTCGTCGATCCAGAATTTCCATAGGCTACTCTAGATAGCTAAGAGTAGGTCCCACCTCGATCTCCGAATGATCGAGTATATGGCTAGGGTCCGCCACGTACCGTCTCAACTGCGACACGTGAAATACATTATGGACTCCCACTAATGCAGGTGAAAAATCTGGCCTGTAAGCTACGTCACCGACTCTCTCGCTGATAACGAAAGGTCCGATGAAGCGCGGGCTAAGCTTCCCACCTCCACTAAAATGTATGGTACCACGTGTCGGAGATATCCTCAGAAAAACCAGATCTCCGACCTAAACACAATCAATGTCTCAAATTAACTATAATAATCAAACATGATCAATAAAATCCCAAAACAAAAAATCCTACTTCTAATCCTATCTCTAAGCTTTACCTCGAACTCCAACGATCTACGGTGGCTATCGGCCTAATGCCGATGTCTGTCTTGCGCCACACGAAGTCGATCTCTGATGAGCTTCACCTTCTCGGCTGCATCCACAACCATCTCAGGTCCCAAAAGCTCTCTCCCCGACGTCATCCTAAGACAAGGGTGTACGACATCTACGCCCGTACAGTGCCTCGAACGGTGACATCTCAATGTTGGCCTGAAAACTGTTGTTGTATGCAAACTCTACTAAGTGCAGGTGATCCTTCCAGGATCCTCCGAAATACAAGACACAAGTCCGCAGCATGTCCTCGAGTGTCTAAATAGTCCTCTCTGACTGTCTGTCCGTCTGAGGGTGGTATGCAGTACTAAACTTGAGCTGAGTGCCCAAACTAGTCTGTAGACTCCTCCAGAAATGGAAAGTAAAGCGACTATCCCGTTCTGAGACATTGCTCACTGGAACCCCATGAATCCTGACGATCTGCCGTGTACATCTCTGCTAGCCTCTCTGTAGACGTACCCACTTTAAATGGCAAAAAGTGAGCTGATTTGGTCAACCTGTCTATGATGACCCAAATCGCGTCTTTCCCTTCTGGAGTACGCGACAATCCCGAAACGAAGTCCATCGTGATGTGTTCCCACTTTTATTTCGAAATGGACAATGGCTGCAACAATCCTCCTAGCCTCTGCCTCTCTGCCTTCATCTGCTGGCCGACTAAGCATCTAGCGACGAAGCGTGCTACCTCCCGCTTTATCCCACACCACCATACATGCTCCTTCAGATCTCTATACATCTTGTTTGCACATGGATGCATATAGTACTGAGAACGGTGGGCCTCCTGTATGACCTGCTCCTGAAGCTCTCCACTGGGCACACACAGTCTGGAACCGTGCCTCAATGCGCCATCCTCTGTAATGGTGAACTCCTCGTCCACCAACCCTGCTCGAGCCTACTCTCGGATGCGCCGCGGAGCAACATCGCCGAACTAAGTCAACTTGATCCTCTCAATCACGTCCGACTGAATCTGCAGACCCCACATCTGCATCTCCACTCCTGGCACTAGCACCTTGATCCCCAGGCTCTCCAGATCTGCTAGCAAGTGATGATCTGTCGTCAAACGCATGGCTGTCGGATATCTGCTCAAAGCATCGACAACCACGTTGGCCTTTCCTGGATGATATTGCAGTACAATGTCGAAGTACTTCATCAACTCCAACCATATGTGCTGCTTCATATTGAGCTCCTTCTGCGCAAACACATACTTCAAGCTCTTGTGGTCTGTGAAGATCTTCACACGCTGTCCGTATAAATAGTATTTTCACAACTTCAAGGCAAAAATAACTGTCGCCAACTCTAAATCATGGGTAGGGTAGTTCTTCTCATACGGACGTAACTGTCTGGAAGCATAGGCAATTACCTTTCCATGCTGATGCAAGACACAATCCAAACCCTTCCCAGAGGCGTCACTGTAGATAGTGAACCTGCCTGATCCTTATAGCAATGTCAGAATCGGAGCTGTCGTCAACCGCTTTTTCAACTCATCAAAAGCGACCTGACACTCCTATGACCAGATATACTCTACGTCCTTCCGGGTCAGCCTAGTCAATGGCTCTGTAACCCGGGAGAAATCCTGAATGAACCTCCTGTAGTAGCCTGCCAATCCCAGGAAGCTTCTGATCTTCGTAACTGAAGTCGGTGCTGCCCACGCCTCAACTGCCGTGATCTTCCTCGGGCCAACTGAGATCCCATCTCCAGTCACAACATGACCCCGGAAATCAACTCGGTCTAGGAAGAACTCATACTTCGAGAGCTTGCCATAAAGCTCCTCCTTCCTGAGAGTCTCCAGAACCACTCTCAAATGCTCCTTATGCTCCTCTGCGGTCTTTAAGTACACCAAAATATTATCGATGAACACAACCACGAACTTGTCTAAGTACTGGTGGAACACCTTGTTCATCAGGTTCATGAATACCGTCGGGGCATTAGTCAACCCAAATGGCATCACCAAAAACTCGAACTGGCCATACCGCGTCCTGAAGGCTGTCTTTGGGATATCCTCCCTCTTCACCTTCACCTGATGATAACCTGACCTCAGATCAATCTTCGAAAATACCCTAGCTCCGCTCAACTGATCAAAGAGATTATCGATCCGCGGCAGCGGGTACCTGTTCTTGATCGTAAGGTTGTTGAGTGCCCTGTAATCGATACACATCCGTACCGACCCATCCTTCTTCGGTACAAAGAGCACCGGTGCACCCCATGGTAAAGAAATAGATCGAATGAAGCCCTTATCCTGCAACTCATCCACCTGTTTCTTCAACTCCACCAACTCGCTGTTGTTCACCCTATAGACGTGCTGAGAAATCGGCTCTGCACCGGACACTAAGTCTATAGAGAACTCAACGTCTCTGTTCGATGGAAGTCCTGGAAAGTCCTCTGGAAAGACATCCATGAACTCTGCTATCAGTGGATGTGGTATTGTCTGCTCTCCAACTGTAACTCCGTAGAAGACTCCGCTGCTCTGCTCTGCCTCCCGTATGGCGAACTCGAACTCTGGCTCTCCTGGCAGACATAAAAGAACTCTGCCGCCACAGGAATCTATACTGGCATGGTGCCTGCTCAACCAATCCATCCCGAGTACTATATCGTAGTTCGGTAGTAGCATTACGAGCAGACTCACATCCAATTCTCGGCCTCCCAAAAATACTCTTCGATCCCTGCAAATGTCACTAACGAGGATAATAATACCCCCGGTCATGATCTTGCAAGTCCTAGGTAACGACTCAGAAGCAAGATGGTGTCAAATAGCAAAAGATACTGACACGAAGCTATGGAAAGCCCCTGAATCGAACAAGACAAAAGCTGGAAAGGAGTCAAAAAGAACAGAACCTGCAATAAGATCTCCAATAGCCTCTGCATCCTTCGCTGCCATGGTGAATGCTCGCCCCTGCTGGCCTCCCCTGGCCTTCTGTTGATGCTGGCCGAACCTCTGCTGCTACGTCTGTAGGGCTGGTCCCCTTTGCTGGCCAACTAGAGCCTTGGCTCCGGCTCTCTGAGCTGCTCTGTCTATGGGAAGGGAACAGTCCCTCATCTGATGCTCTAACGATCCGCAAAGAAGATACTTCCCAGCCTCTTACTGCACTCAGTCCACCCATGCCCTGGCTTCTTGCAGTAGGCACAACCGATGGACTGCTATTTCTGAGCCTGCTGCTGCTGCCTCGACTGCTGCTGCTGTACCTGCTGAGAAGGTGCACAGACCTGCCCCTGAGGCTGCTGCTGAAACGACCTCTGCTGAGACTGCTGCTGAAAGTGGGGCCTCTTGTCCTGGCCTCCACTGCTACTGGCTCCAAGAAAGTTCCGACCTCTTTTCAGTTTTAACCCCAGGTCGTCCTCTGCCGCCATAGCTCCTGCTAAGATCTCTGCGAAGGTGGCATCCCGGTCACTCTTAGTCAATGACCGAACCTCCCTGATCAAGCCCCTGTGGAACTTCCTCGCCTTCATCTTATCGTTCAAGTCCTCATTAAATCTGCTCAACCGGCAGAACTCTCCGGTATATTCCCCGACTGTCTGGTTTCCATGAACCAGGCTCTCGAACTGCTTCTCTATGCCTTCCAGTACTACATCCGAAAAGAACTGCTCCTTGAACAACATCTTGAATGCTGTCCAAGTCTGCCCCTGAGTTCCCACTCGGGGGTCTGTTTGGTACCAAGTGCGGGCTAGGTCCTGCATCTGGCTGGCTGCCGTCTCGATCTGAAGTCGGGCTGGTATCTCCGCCAACCGAAATATCTCCTCCATATGCTCTATCCAGTCGTCCATATAGTGGATGCCCTCTGTACCATAAAAATCCCTCGGACACATCTTCTGGAACTCCTGGATGCCCGGCGTCCTCGGTTGGTACTGATGCTGCTGCTGAGCTGGTCCCTAGATGGTCACCATCTCCACTATCGTCCGGACCAGCTGGTGAACCTCGTCTATACCCTGACGAAAATCGGCAGTCTGACGCTGCTGCTGCTGTTGGTAGGACTCCAGTATCCTTCCACAAAGGAAAATAGATGGCCAGCATCAACCATTCCGGCAGGTGGCTGGTGCTGGTGCTGGTGCTGAAGAACCTCCGGAATAACCGGGGTCTGCTTCTGAACTAGTGGAGGTTCTCCTCCGAAGGCTGTAGATACTCCAACCTGAGTAGGTACTAAGGGAGCTGCCATCTCAGGTCCTGGCTGAACTGGACGAGAAGTGACAGACCTCTCTGACGTACCTCCTATGGTGGGGCGCTGCGATTGTGTCTCAACCATCCTAGAGACAAGATTAAACAAGAGACAATTTCTGAGAATGAGTCAAAATAGCAAAGGAGGACAGTTTATATTAAAGAGAAGACAATAAGCAGCAAGTTTAGATAAAAAGAATCTGATTAAGAGTTTTTTCTAATGTGATTGAGAGCCTTCAAAATATCATAATCCTACTGCAGGCTGCAGTGATACTCTACTTCAAATACCACCACAAATCTAGACCTGTATGGGCCACCACTAAAAATGTGTCACGACCCGTACCCTAGAGTAAGGGCACGAGAAGTGGGTACATCCAGCCTACGCCGCAGTATCGACGGTAGAACGCTGTCCTAGGTCACAGCATCTAACAATATAAGGTACCTGTACAGTATATACACTCCGAGTGGAGGTGACAATATAAAATACAGTCTCAATCACATCTAAGACAGAAATAGAATGATGTCATAAATATGAAAATCTCAAAGGAAGTACAAACAGGAAGGAAAATAAGTCTAAGTGTCTAAACGACACAATAACAAAACATAATACAACTCAATCCCAAATGACAACATAAGTAAGATAAAGCCTAACTAAACTAGTCTAGGCAGTAGGGGTGATAACATCAGCTAGAGCTGGGTCCTCCTGAGAGTCCAGCTCGCAAGTGTCGTCTAGGGCTGCTCCATAATAGGTAGTACAGAAAGCCTCATCCTCATCCTCTGTAATATATCAACAGGTCCAGTCAGGACAGGAACGAGCACAATACATCCCACGCAGTTCATATCATGTCAGAAGATAATAAACATGTAATAGAGTACGATATATGAATAACTGAAGGAATGTACATGAAGTAAAAGAGATAACTATAATAGAAATATCTACTATAAGTAGAGAACTATCAGTGACTAGTGAATTAGAGTATAAGATAGATTTGTGAACAGGTGGAGGTGATTCAAGAGAGGTTGAACATGATTATATTGCTATGGAATTATTCACATGCTATTTCTACTCCCCCATCCCCAATCAATACACAAGGATCCAGACATGTTACGTTAAGATTCAAGATTTCAGTGCCTCATAGATGAGAGCACACGTGAAATTGATTCATGGGGGCTCTGTGAACATGAGAGTACATGAGACTCCAGAGTATACATGAATAGTAAAGCATGACGATACATGATGTAAGTGAAACGCACAAGACATGAAGTACCTGATGCTCCTGAGGAGGATAACATCTCATGAAAAGATCCATATAGTACCAATCCGTGTTACCAACGTGACAGCATACAAGTAAAGTAATCTAGAGCAGGAATATAAGTTCTAGTAAGTATAAAACGGTCAGAGAATGTACTCGCCTGATATCCTGAGTATCTGGTAAGTGTAGATGTCCAGACAGAGTAAATGAGTCCTATTTAGAGCAACACATGTCATAATGTGTTTAACATAAGGTAAATGAAGTTTGTAATGCAATCTACATGATTTTTAGGTCAAACTAGTTCAAAGTCAAACTTGAACAACTCTAGGGTTTGGTCAACTGTAAGTCAACTAGGTCAAGTCCACTATTCTAGGTCACTCTAGTCAACTTAGGTCAACACTACCTCTAGGCCTATACACCATTACCAACACCACCCTACTTATATAATACCCATTATAATATGTATATACACACTATATTGTATATATATAGGTATCATTCACATATTCCATGTTTATGTAATTATGTAGGAAGCTATATACATATATGAACATACATATACATATATATATATTGAAAAAGGAAGAAGGAATTAGAGAGTGAAATGTGTGTGTGGACTATGGAATACAAGTAAGGGTTAAAGAGCAACATGGCATTGGGTAAACATTTAACCTTAACTCAAATATCACATTAGCAAAAATCAGTTATCACTTAACATTGGAATCTCAGGATTACACATTAGTTCAGTCCAATTTGAGACCAAAACCCATTTCAGTTCACATTGATTTAAATATCAGGTATCATATCTCAGTTAACATCTCAGTTATCACATTGCAAATTCAGTGTAACCTTTACTTGAATCTCAGTTAACATCTATTCCATTTTACAAACATTTCACATTCCTATAATTTTCAGGATTCAACACATGCCAAACTCAGGTTTTCCTACCATTCAGTCCAATAGAATTCTTAGGTATTTCATTTCAGTTTACACATTCTAATCCTCAATCAAACTCACTTACACATTTCAGTCTATGACTCAACATTAATCCAAACTAATTTTACATTAAAACTCAAGTTAACATAGGCAATATCATTTCGAATCTCAGGTTTAACTTTAACCACTTGAAACCTCAGTTTAAAGTTTACTGAATCTCAGGTTTAACCCGATTTAATCTCAGGTATTATTCAACCACAGTTAACTAATCTTATTTAACCATGGGCATTAGCATTTAATTCTCAGGAATCTCAGTTATCTTCCTAACTAAATCTCAGGTATTACATTTAGGAATCTCAGGTTTTAGTTCTCTTTACCACATTCAAATCCCCAACCCATACACACTTAACCCAGTTACACCGGTTCAGTTTTTAGGTTAAAACCAAAACTAAACTAACATATATTACATCTCAGTTAACAATTGACCCCTTAAAATCTCAGGAATAGGTTACATGCATTAACTGACAGTTCATATAAAAACTAAACTGGAAAGATGAACTGATACATGAACTTTTCCATTTTAAAAACCATAATTAAACCATTGAATTTAGAAATCAGGCATGTAGGTGTGTTCTCCATATGTTCACGTATCTAGGGGTGTCATTCGTGTCCACTAGAGTGGACACAAAGTGTCCAATGCCAGGAAACACAGGACAGGAATCCTGTGGTGCATAGTTCGTGTACAGGCTCGTGCATGCGTGCCGTAACCTCGTACACCCGACACGAGTCGATTCATGACACGTGCTCGTGTTCCTGAGTGCCCAACATAGGGCTTCATGCCTAGGACCCTGACATGAGCCCAAGTGTCGCCATGTCCATACGGAAAGCCCGTATCAGAGAGCCAAAATCGTGTGCACAGTCTGTGTACAAAACTAGTGCGCATAGGATGTCTCCCCCGACACGACGTAAGGCGACACGAGACTCAAGGAGGGTATTGTCAGACACTGTCCCTTGGTCTATGCCAAGTGGCAGACCGCCACATGGCGTGTCGTGTCCACAGTGCTGATCGGGTAGTAAGACACTGTGTGGTGTCAGTGCACGCGTGGTGCGTGTCCTATTTGGACACAAAAAGCACACTAATATCGACTCAGTCGAATTGATTTGTGATCTATAATTAATAAACTAATTTTCTAATCAATTATATTCTAAAATTTAAACAATTTATTTCTCACAAACATTTTATCGAACACCTTGTTAAAATCACTGATACGTGTCCGATACGGACGCGAAATGGACACTACCTAGCACCAAACTAACTCTATAGCTAGGGTATACCTATATGCATGCATCTATGAAAGTAAAACATGATTTTACACGGGTTTCATAGGATTTACCTATTGAGAATGAATCTCAATGAGAAGGGTGAGGTTGAGGGTTTTCCTTTGAATTTTAATTGACCAAAGCAATTCGAATCCTAGCTAGCAAGTCCCTACTAGCTTCCACTATGGTAGAGGGTGATGATGCAATTGATTAGGGCCAATTTGGGCTTGATTTGGATATTAGGGGAAGGAATTTGGGGAGGAACTTTTAGGGTTCTAAGCAAGTGTAAAAAGAGGCAAGGGGCTTTGTTAATGAGGCTTTATAGGAAGGGGGGTGTTTGATGGCTGCCATAGATCAATTAGGGTTAGGTTTTAGGTCTAGATGAGTGGCTAGGAGTTGTCCATCCAATTCTAAGCTTTCTTATTGGTTCAACTAGTCATAGGGCTAACTTTTCCACAAATATCCTAAGAGTAAAATATCTTACCTAGAATATCTAGATATTAATAACCTTATCATTACTAGGTTACCCTAATCTATACACTAATTCCAAGGCTAATCTAGATTAGGCTAAGTTTCTAGGTCAAGACTCAACCTAACAATTAGCACATATTTAATTAATAAAAATTCAAAATCACCAAAAAGTCAAAATGACCAAAATACCCTCAAGCCAAAAATGTGGTAGTGACAGAATCTGACTAGGATAATGAATAGAGTGATCAAGTAGTTCATGAAAAGATTTTCCAGCTACAGGTAGTCCCGTTATCTGGGCGCTTTTAATTGGACTTGTAGCCTGCCATCGAGTGGGGCACATTTTCAGCACACTGTCATGTGTTGCACCTCTAAGTCACCTAATACAACTCTCTCAACTTGTGATCGAATAACCTGGATTAAGACTGCAGGGCTTGTGGCTATTGGAACATCTCGATGCATCTTGCTAGTAACTAGGCTTGTGATAACCCTAGTTAGTTAAAGTATCAGGTCGTACTCATTGTTTGGCCGTGAATGATGAATGGAGTCCAGTCTAGTCTTATCTAAACAATGTCAGTCTATGATTACTTCAGCACTTTACTGTTTATGTTTACTCTTGTCGATAATTGGTTGAAGACTAAGCTCTGTTCAGGTGAAGGGTTACAACCTCGGTCCTTATTTGGTTTACGGGTTATAACTTGGCTACCGGAACAGTCCCTTAGTTGTCTTATCATTTATCACCTTGTTTTCTCTAACTCATGTCTTTTGTTATCCTTTATGTATCATGTGCTAATATGCTGGTTTTAGTTCTTAAGTGAAGCCTCCCTTGTGGCACTTGCTCTTTCTTGGGTCTGACCCAGCTGGTTTTGTATGGCCAAATTTTAGAGTAGCTCCCGAGGATCTTCCTGTCTTCCAGCCAGATGGTGACCACTAGGCTCAACCCTGGCAACGAGTGGGTTCTTATTTTGCTCTCCCACTCCCTTGTAAAAATATTCTTTTGAGGCATTTAGCCGCCGAGCAAGTGTTAGCTCATTTGCAACTTTACTTACTGTCTGCCTACGGGCTGTAACATGATTGACAAATCCTAGGGTTGATCATGTATGACTGAAACTTTTACTTGTCTTCACATTTTGTATGACTAGCTTCTTGATCATCTGAATATGTGATGTTTGGGATGGCTTACTTTGTATGTCTGATGATCTAACATCTTGTAACATTTACTTACTTGCTTGAGATTGAGACACTAGGCTTGTTTATGACCATAAGAGACTGTTGGCTTGTAGATAAACCCTCATGTATCTCGACAGTCGTGACCGTATATCGAGGTAGATTATACTTCAATGTACGTAGCTGGCTGTGTCTGTCCCGCGCTCTCCAGTATTCTGGTTCTGGGGCGTGACATGGTTTAAGTGGTGGCCCATGCAGGTCTTGTAAATCAAGATGTGTGAGAGTTTCATTGAATAGATGTCTCAATCAGCACTCGCCCTTGATATCTACTCGTGTCTTCTAATCTTTCCAAAATTTTGACCTGATTACATGTTTATATCCTCGATCTATCATGGTCCTTCCTTATTGTTTCCCATGTCGTTTCTTCAGCGACATTGTTCCTGGTCCTACCAATCAGTAAGACGGAGCACCTCCAGTGGACCAGCAGCAACCTGGAGACCAAGCCCAGCACTCTGGAGCGGCCTTCCGAGTCATACATTCCGGGGATCCAGAGCCCCCAGTTTTGCCAGCCCAGTCTGCAGAGCCTGATAATGGAACCCTGGTGGGTCTCATTAGAGAATTGCTTGCATCTCAAAATCGTCGGGCGATGCCCTGCACCAGACAGTACAAGATACCATGGGCAGAGTTGGTTACCAAGGGAACAACGCGGCTAACAGCTTCAAGCGTCTGAACCCTCCTTTCTTTAACGGTACTGAAGATGCTATTACTGCTGATGTATGGCTTCAGGACACAGAGGTTATCCTGGAAGCAGCTAGGATTCCTGAGAATGAGAAGGTGGCCGTTGTGCGCCTACAGTTGTTAGACTTAGCCCGCAGCTGGTGGGAGATGCTAGCAGTTAGATTACCGATGCCTGTCTCATGGGAGGTGTTCAGTAATAAGTTCCAGACCAAGTACTTCGATGCAGTAGCTCGGTATGATCTGCAGACGAGATTCACCAATCTTAAGCAGATGGGAAGGACGGTCGACGGATATGCGGTCGAGTTTTATAGACTTAGTCGGTTTGCTTCCACCTTGGTGGCAACCGAATTAGATCGAGCCCAGCGATTCCAACAGGGGCTCCATCTAGAGATTATCATATCAGTGGAGTAGTTTGAGCACCAGACGTTTGATGCCGTCTTGCGAGCAGCGAAGAAGCATGAGTATACTTCGCAGAGGATTGTAGATAGAAGCGGTGGACGGAAGAGGTCTCATGGGCAGATGTCCCAATCATCAACACCAGTCCCGACAGTTAGGGCTTTAACCATTGGAGCTCCTAGGAGGGCGACCACAGTTTCATCGGTTCAACACTCGATACCGACGTATCCTCAGCAGCAGAAGCAGAAGCAGTCTTCCGCAATGGGCTGCACTCATTGTGGAAAGCCAGGGCACGTAGTATCAGTGTGTCGTAGAGCACAGGGATTGTGCTTGGCATGTGGGGCACCGGATCACAAGATAGGGTCCTGTCCGAATAGAGCCAGTTCATCATCGTCAAACCTAACCAGTCCATCGGTTAGGGGTCCAGCACCAGTACAACAGCAGTACCAACCTCCGAGGTTGTTGCCGCCTCAGGCTCAGCAGTATGCCCAGGTTCAGATTCAGAATAGGCTAAGAGGTCACCAGCAGAGGGGACCAGCACCAAGGGGACAAGGTCAGGCTATGGCTCTGACCATAGCAGAAGAATTAGCATCAGGTGAGGTGGTGGCAGGTACCATTGTGAGCACCCTGAAATTCGGGTTGATTTTTTTTTTAGATTGATTTAGTTTCAATAAATAATTTATTCTGTTATTTTTCTTTAAGTGTACTTTTCCATGCCTTTGATATTTGGAGTGTCAGGGATGTTCAACTCTGGAAATCTTCTTCACGAGTTTTGGAGTGGACATGATTACCTTCATGATGGTATATAGTGTCCCACTCAAACTTGTTCCTTGTGCTCTTTTTGCTTTGCTGAACTTTGGGTCAATTTAGACCATTTGATCATTAATTATTTTTCCCACTCTTTTCCTTGATCATTATTAGCACGTTACCGTGACTTTTAATTTGGGAGCGCAAGACCAGTCAGTTTCTTGAAACCAACTTCCCATGCTTGATCTACTCGAGACGCTCGTCACCCATGACCTTCGTGTCCCACTCCGACACGCCATCTTGTGCTCCATTTGCTTCGCACAACTTTTCTGACACGTGACCCGATTTTATTTTATCCCACGGTGTCACATTCATCTTCCAACTTGATTTGTGGGTCCCCTGTCGACCAAAACCTGTCAGACCCAACTATGGACATGGCCCACATTGAGCCTACTACCCGTCCGCCACTTGTGTCCCATTTATTGGAATACTCATGTGCTACTTATTTACCCATGATCATCAACGTCTAATTTTAATTCAATTTTTGCTCAATGTCTGATTTTGATCCAATCCGGCTCCACCGAGTCCAGCCCAGCTCCATGTTATTCTCCATCATGACACCCTCATATTTTTTTGTCCAAAAATATCAAGTACTCTTCTACCTATTTTTCTACATTTAATAGAAATTTCTTTTGATATTAAAATCCATTGGAATGACCTATTTTTAGCTAATTTAATCCTAGCCTTTAGATTATTCCATCTAATCCTCACCATTTACTCCCCTCACATTCACACAGCCCCCTCCCCAATAGTTAGCCGGCCCTAACTCCCAAGCTCCTTTTTCTCTTTCTCTCTCATTTAACTATTCACTTATTATTACTCTTTTCTCTCTCTCTCTAAACAATTTTTCCCACACACAATTCTTCACAACACCAACACATAGCAGCAGCCATGCACCCGACCTCCCATGGCTCGACCACCCTCTCACTGTGGCTCCGGCCACCCTGGCTGAGCTCGCATCACCGAGCTCCTCCTTCTTCCCTCTCCTCCTCCATCAACACCACCACCCCATCTATCAACCGCACCACCACCATCAACTCCATGGAAGCACACACAGCCCGCCACCACTAGTCTTGGCCGTGCCTCCCTTGCCTCGTCGGGCTAGGCCAGGCAGTGCGTCGCCCTCGACGTCGCCAGCCAGTCCTGGCCGCGCCACCGCACAGCAGCATCAGCCGTGCACAGGCGTGCACGTGCGCACGGGCCGCCGTCGTGCCGTCGCACGGCCGCCGTGGCCACCCTGGCTGTGCGCCTCACTCCGAGGAGCAGCCCTCTGATGGCCACCGTCCTCCGGGATGCGCCGTCGAGGCGATTTGTGTATTTTGCACGACGTCCCGTCGTGACGAGCTCGGGAATGAGACTGAAATTATGTTCCGTCGCAGCAACTTCGCGTACATTTTCTCGAAAATCTGACCGTTGGATCGGCGATTTCTTCACTCCGTCACAATCTCGATATATCCACCTTCACTCCTGTCAATTTTCATCCGTTGATTTTGTCGTTTGATACATCAAATCCGGCCACCAAGTTGACCGTTTAAATTCTATTAATTTTGGATAGTTTCGCGGGGCAACTTCGTCAGCTTGTATCTCCTCCACCGCAGCTCCGTTTGGCGTGCTACCAGTTCCTGTGCTGGTATAACCCTCTTACTACCCCTCCAGTTTCGTTTCATTGTGAGCTTGTTTGATTGGTTGAATTCGACGCCAAAGTTGGCCGTCCGAATTCATAATTTCCAACTTATAAAATTCCATTTTTGAACACGGGACTCCAGATTTCATTTCTGATACCACCATTAGACTTGTGGCATCGTTCTGGCATGTTTTCATATAAAATTTGTTAGATTTGGAGAATGTAGGCCCTTGCACGTTTTTCGGTGCAAAGTGGGTCCCACATTCTGGGTCAACGGGACTTTTTGACGCCGGCTCATCGGAATCCAATTCCGGAAATACCGTTGAGTTCGTATCGTTATTCTGGACTCGTTGACATATAATTTGCTAGGTTTTGGTGGACATTGGATCCGGCACGCATTTCGGTACAAGTCGGATACCAATATCCGGGTCAACGGGTCATTTTGAGATCGGCTCATCAGAATCCAATTCCGGAGGTACCGTTGAGTTCGTATCATCATTCTGGACTCGTTGACAGGTAGTTTGCTGAGTTTTGAGAACATTGGCTCCGACACGCATTTCTGTGCAAACTGGAATTCTAAGTTCTGGTCAACGGACCAAATTGAGATCGGGTCAACGGAATCCAATTCTGGAGATACCGTTGGGTTCGTATCGTCATTCTGGTTTCGTGAACATATAATTTGTTATATTTTGTAAACTTGTTTTCTTGCACGTTTTTCGGTGCAAAACGGCTCCGATACGGACACCGTTTTGACCTGAAATTACCTTTTTGCCCTTGTGTCCAAATTGGACCGTTGGGTAGACTATCCTAGCTAATTTGACCATTCTCGACACGTTGGCGATGTTTATTTCATCGTCCGACAATGTTTGTTGATAATTTCTCTGAGTTTAACCTTTTTATAATTAATTAATAATTAATTCTTATAATGTTCGTATTTCGGGATTAGTACAACGAAACTGAGCTCAGTTAATTCCAGTGATCCCACATCGCTGAAATTGACAAGATGGACACGTGGATCACTATAATAAGATTATCAACTTTACCGTTGATCATCTCATCTCGATTTGCGTGTCGTAAGTTTCGACGTACCAATAACGAAGTACACTTTATATCTTTAATAATTAGATTAGAATTGACCCTGTTTGACCAGAGTTGACCAGTTGACCCAAAGTCAACTGTAAGTCAATACTTGACCTAGTTTGACTAGATTATTGGCCAGAGTCGACCTAGAGTTGTTTTGACTTAGAAGAACCTAGGATAATGTAGATTGATTATAGAGATTCATTTATTACAATTTGAACACCTTGTAACATGTGTTGCTTTAAATAGGACTCTGTGGCTTCAGTTGGACCCCTTATACTTATCAGCTGTTCAGGTTATCAGGCGAGTACATTCTCTGATCATTTTATATCTTGCTTAGAATTATATTCCTGCTTTAGATTACCTTACTTGATGCTGTCACGACATTATCACGGATTAGTACTATATGGATCTCTTCATGCGATGTTATCCCCCTCGAGAGCATCGGGTACATTATGTCATGTGTATTTCACTTTCATCATGTACTCATGTGCTTTCACCATACATGTACACTCTTGTGAATCTTGTACTCTCATGTTCACAGAGCCTTCATGTATACTATCATGTGCACCCTTTCAAGGGCCCCATGTGATATCATGTACAATAACATAACCTGTTTAGATCCTTGTGTATTGATTGGGGAAACGGGAGAGTGCGAGTAGTCATGTGAACAATTCTATAGTAGTGTAGATCATGTACAACTCTTTAGTGTAGATCATGTACAAATCTGTCCCGTTCACATGTGCTATCCTGTACTCTGACTCACTAGCCACTGTTAGTTCCTTACTTATAGTAGATATTTCTATTACAGTTCTCTCTCTGTTTACATACTGTATTCTTCAGTACCTGTATCTTACTTTACTGCATGATTATATTTTCTAACCTGCTATGATTTGTTGAGATGTATTATGCTCGCTCCTGTCCTGACTGGACCTGTTGATAAATTTTACAGATAGCCTGGGATTGCCTGCTAGCCTAGAGGAGACACATTAGAGGTTGTTTAGGTAGTTTTTCTATTGTCTGGAGTTGTATTTACTTTGTGGATTACTGTATTTTGAGATTTGAGATATATTTCTGGGTTTGTGTATCTTAGACACTTAGATTTCTCTATGTTGTATCTCTTTTGGATTTCATATTTTATCTATCCTTATCATGCTCTACCTTAGATGTGATTGAGACTGTATCTGCTATGTCACCCCCATTCGGGGAGTATAAACTGTTTATCCTTATATTGCTAGATGAATGAGACCTAGGACAGCGTTCTACCGCCGACACTGCGGCGTAGGCTGGGCGTTGTTACGTTCTCGTGCCCTTACTCTAGGGTGCGGGTCGTGACAACCATTCTCGTCAACTCTTTTCCAGCATCAGTATTATTTGATTCGGGTGCATCGCATTCATTTATGTCTGCACGATTCGTAACACGAATAGGACTGGAGCTCGAGTCATTATCAATAAGACTCAATATACTTACTGGTAATAGTCTTGTGGGGGGTAGATAGAGTCTATTCCTCGTGTTGAATCGTAGTTAGCGGTAGAGATTTTTCTGCTAGATTGATAGAATTTCCGACGGCCGACTATGATGTGGTCCTAGGAATGGATTGGTTGAATGATCAATATGCAAGAATAGACTGCCATATTGGCAGAATTATTTTTGGTATTCCAGACGAACCAGAGTTTTTGTTTTCTAGATGCGAAGTAGAACCTTCTCCACCAGTATTGCGGATGGCAGTAGCAGAAGCAGTTCAATTTCCCAGAGTAATAAAAGAGTTTCCTGATGTGTTTCCCGAAGAGCTTTCAGGTATGCCACCGGAGAGAGAGATAGAGTTCACTATCGACTTGATTCCAGGGACGGCACCAGTGTCAGAGAGAGTCTACAGGATGGCACCCTTTGAAGCATTGTATGGCAGGAAGTGCAGATCACCTTTAGCTTGGGATGATGTCGGCGAGAGACAAATGTTTGGTCCAGAGATGATTACGCAGACAATCGAGGTGGTCAGACAAGTCAGAGATCATCTTCGTGTTGCACAAGACCGTCAGCACCATTGGGCCGATTCTCATCGGCGTCTGCTTGAATTTTCTATTGGCGACCATGTATTCCTTAGGATCTCGCCTACCCATGGTGTCATTCGATTCGGCGTTTGAGAAAAGCTTAGTCCTAGGTATATAGGACCGTTTGATATTCTTGAGCGAGTAGGTGATGTGTCCTATCGTCTCGCTCTTCTACCGTCGTTACGTGAGGTACATAACGTATTCCATATATCCTAATTGCGATGGTACATCCCGAATTCGAGCCATATCCTTGATCATTCGGAATAGGTTGTTGGTACCAACCTTTCGTATGAGGAAATGCTCGTATCTATATTGGACCGAAGGGAGAAGATACTCAAGAACAAGACCATTAAGTTAGTCCGTGTTGCTTGGGGTCGTCACTCTTTAGGTGATTCAATGTAGGAGCGTGAGGATGATATCCGCTCGCGATATCCACACTTGTTTGACTCATAAGGTATAATGTCTTCCTTCTACCTTATGCTTTTACTTTCTTGCTTGCATGAATAATTGCTTGGTTGACTGCTAGTCGTAGATTGTCATATTAGTGTAGCTTGCCCTGACACCTCTAGCCTCTTGATTAAATTTTGAGTACGGAATTCTTTTAAGGTGGGTAGAGTTGTCACTCCTGTTTCCCGTTATACGTATTTTTCAGGATAGTATACGAATTTCTGACAATTGTCAGGTTGCCCGTATTTTGACTTATCTTGCTTAGCTTAGCCTTGGTTTAAATTTTGACTTAATTGGTTCAACTTGGTTCAACATGACTTGGCTTGTCTTGGTTTGGTTTATTTTGGGTTGAGATGGGAGGGGTTGCTATATAAGTCAACTTCTTCTCTCTCCTCCATTATTTGTATTTACTTCTTCATCTTCTTCATTTACTTCTCCCACCTACCAAGCCTAGGCAAGTACAACTTGCTTCATGATGGATCTCAAGTTTTATTGTTCCATTCTCTTCCTTACTTGATTCTAAGCCTCTTTAGAACTTAGCATTTTTGGATTTGATGGGTGGATTCTTGTAAATCTAAGTTTATAACTTTTAGGTTTTTCATAGTTTTGATCTCTAAAACTTAGTTATTTTTGAAATCTAATGGTTCCATATTGTAGGAAATTCAATTCTACCCAATTTTGGCTTTTGAAGCGCTTGATTTCGATTTTGTATGAGAAAGTTATGCCATTTTCGAGTTCATGGGTTCCCCACACCTTTTGGTGCTGTCGGGACGAAGAACAGTACCGCGTGCAGTGTCTTCGCTGCCGCACGCCCGCGCGCCGCGCTTGCGCGCAACGTGTACCGTGGGCGATTTTGCCCGCGTGCAATGCGTAACTTGCGCGATCGCGCGCCCGCGCACTTATCTGTCGCGCGCCGCGCTTGCGCACAACGTGCGCCATGGGCAATTTTGCCCGCGCGCAATACGCAACTTGCGCGCAGCGCGCCCGCGCACTTCTCTGTCGTGCTTGCGTGCAGCGCGTCGTGCTTGCGCGCAACATGCGTCGTGGGCAATTTTTCCTGCGCGCAATGCGCAACTTGCGTACCGCACGCCCGCCCACTTATCTGCCGCATGCCGCGCTTGCGTGCAACGTACGCTGTGGGCGATTTTACCCGCGCACAATGTGCAACTTGTGCTCCGTGCGCCCGTGCACTTCTCTGCCGTGCTCTCGCGCGCCGCGCTTACGCGCAAAGTGCGCCGTGGGTGATTTTGCCCGCGCGCAATGCGCAACTTGCGCGGCCGCACGCCCGCACACTTCTCTGCCGTGCGCCTGCGTACCGTGCTTACGGGCAACGTGCGCCATGGGCGATTTTGCCTGTGCAACTTGCGCACAGGTCACTCCAAATGACTGTTTTTGCCCGTTTGGGCTATTTTGTAGCTAAAATCTTGAAAAACTCAAAACATGAAAGTTGTAGATCTTTTCCTTGGCTTCAAGATTATGTCACTAGTTATTTTATGCAAGTTTCTCTCATTCATAATAATGTAAGAATAAAACACGATAGTGGCCTGTTAAGGCGCACTCTTAACAAGTATCAAGTAATATGATAATTCTAAATAGTGACCCATCGTGGTACACTCTTGACAAGTAACTTGATATGATAATTCTTGATGGTGGTCCGTTGTGACACACTTTTGACTTGATGAAGTAACCTAACATGATAATCTCGATATGCCTTGCTAAGTAAATATTATCTGGACACCGTGGGTGTTTGTGCTTGTATAAGCTACATGTCTCGTCTTTCATCTTGTCTAGATATGAATTCCTGATTTTCACGGTCAGGGATTCATACTGAATCGGACTAGGATAATGACTAGAGTGATCAAGTAGTTCATGAAGAGATTTTCCAGCTACAGGCAGTCCCGTTATCTGGGCGCTTTTAATTGGATTTGTAGCCTGTCGTCGAGTAGGGCACATTTTCAGCACACTGTCATGTGTTGCACCTCTAAGTCACCTAATCCAACTCTCTCAACTTGTGACCGGATAACCTGGATTAAGACTGCAGGACTTGTGGCTGTTGGAACATCTCGATACATCTTGCTAGTAACTAGGCTTGTGATAATCCTAGTTAGTTAAAGTATCAAGCCATACTCATTGTTTGGCCGTGAATGATGAAAAGAGTCCAGTCTAGTCTTATCTAAGAAATGCTAGTCTATGATTACTTCAGCACTTTACTATTTATGTTTACTCTTGTCAATAATTGGTCGGAGACTAAGCTCTGTTCAGGTGAAGGGTTACAACCCCGGTCCTTGTTTGGTTTACGGGTTGTAACTTGGCTACCGGAACAGTCCCTTAGTTGTCTTATCGTTTATCACCTTATTTTCTCTTACTCATGTCTTTTGTTATCCTTTATGTATCATGTGCTAATATGCTGGTTTTAGTTCTTAAGTGAAGCCTCCCTTGTGGCACTTGTTCTTTCTGGGGTCTGACCCAGCTGGTTTTGTATGGCCAGATTTTGGAGTAGCTTCCGAGGATCTTCCTGTCTTCTAGCCAGATGGTGACCACTAGACGCAACCCTGGCAACGAGTGGGTTCTTATTTTGCTCTCCTACTCCCTTGTAAAAATATTCTTTTGAGACGTTTAGCCGCCGAGCAAGTCTTAGCTCATTTGTAACTTTACTTACTGTCTGCCTACGGGTTGTAACATGATTGACAAATCCTAGGGTTGATCATGTATGGCTGAAACTCTTGCTAGTCTTCACATTTTGTATGACTAGCTTCATGATCATCTGAATATGTGATGTTTGGGATGCCTTACTATGTATGTCTGATGATCTAACATCTTGTAACATTTACTTACTTGCTTGAGATTGAAACACTAGGCTTGTTCATGACCATAAGAGACTGTTGGCTTGTAGATAAATCCTCATGCATCTAGACAGCCGTGACCGTATATCGAGGTAGATTATACTTCAATATACGTAGCTGGCTGTGTCTGTCCCCCGCTCTCTAGTATTCTGGTTCTGGGGCGTAACACTTGCAACCATTTTAGCTATAGTTTTCAAGTTAGCCCCTAACGTAGCAATCCTCTGCTCCTGACTGCTGGAACTGGATATCTTGTTCTTCATTAGTGACATAAGCAGTCACTTCTCTAGCTACCGATGATGAACTGGTGGAAAAGATAGTTCGCTCAGAGCTCTCGCTATCAGCATCGAAGTCACGTAGGAAACTACCCCCAAGATAAAGAGTGGGAAGATTCTTTTGACCGAGGAAATCATGGTCAGAATTAAAAAGATTTCTTTGACCGATTGAGTCTTGGTCGGAATCAAGAGGATTTTTTTGACTGAAGATATCTCCAAGACTAGGAGAGGGAAGATTCCTTTGACTGAGTAGGTCTCGGCCTCTTGATCTTGTATTATGGTAGACCCCTTCACCAGAGTCACGGATACGATCAAGGTATTGTTGACTGGGATTGCGAGATGCATTACGTCTTGGACGTTTTCCACCCCCTGTACTTCGAGATGTCATGTTGACCGAAGCATATAGCAATTCATCTTCGTCCACCATAATGAGTTCAGGAGACCGAGTGTAGTTCAAACGGTCGAAGACAGACTATTTAGCTGATTGACAGCAACATTTGATCACTACTTCATGGTGATGATTACAGTAGTGTTCCAAATGTGGAGTTACAGGTGGATTAGATGGTCCTGCGATCTTCCATTTTTGTACAAGAAGTTCGCGAAGATCAGTTACATTGACAGGATAACGAGAAGTCGGAGGCATATATTCCTTGATGATGCTAGGAATATGGTTTCAGTTCTTGAGATGCCTTGTTCCCTGTGTATATAGAGAAGTACTGAGTTCATTAGCATAGGTGGAAGGATTCTTGATTTGAGAAAATCTCCCTGTGCGCAATTTAATAAGTGGCGCAAATTATTTTTGATGCAGGCTTGATGGTATTTTGTACTGGTTCAGGTAAGTGCGCATGTCAGGGTCGTGCGCCACCTGGCTGTCTATCTGAAACACCCTCAGTTTACCCTGCCTCGTTCTTGAAATATGCAGGGTAGGAAAACCCTGGCTCTGGATTGGTTGACGCTGGCCATGAAGAGTGGGCATGATGCCCTATTGTTCTGCGTACACTATTCTAGTGCGTTTGGCGCCGCACAGATGAGCAGCAGGAAATGGACTTTGAGCAGAATCTAGTTTCTTGGCATTGATTTGATTATTTTTGCCAAGAGAAGCAGACTTTCTACTTAGAAGCGTTCTCGTATAGATTGGCACAGAGGCACAATCAGGTACATTTTCCACCAAGTCCAGGACTGGAGAAGGATAATGAGAGGCCATAGGACGCTTTTCTTTACTCTGTGCAGGGGCAATGATATGTAACTTCTCTGCCAAGTTTAGAACTAGGAAGGAATGAGAATTGGCCATGTGGTGCTATCCCTTGTTTAGCGCAGAGGTAGTGGTTGGCGCGTCCTCTACCAATTTCAGAATTGGTAAGGAAGAAATGGCCATGTGGCGCTGTCTCCTGATTGGCGCCAGGGTAGTGGTTGGAGCACTCTCTACCAATTTTAGAATTGGTGAGGAATAGGAAGTGGCTACAGATCTTTTCTCCAAGTTTGGCGCGCAGAAGTCATGATTGGTGCACTGGAGGACATTAGAGTCCAGATGGCGCACGCCCTATTCTTGGCAGCAATATTGGTAGTGCGCTTGGCACCCCCTGCGCCTATCATGGCTTCGTAGGCAGTTTGGTCGACTTTCACGACCAAAGTCTTCTGTGTCGTGCTGACCGACACAACATCGCATTGAGTTGTCACTTTCTCGTCGGAGGAGAAAGTCATCCCCAGCAGAGTCGTCATTTTGTTTACAGCAACAAAAAGTATTTGATTACAAACTGAGAAGAGTACAAAAGTATAATTTGATTTCTAGGAAAGTACAACTGTAGTAATCTGATCAGAAGACGATCGCTTTATCCTTTGGATGATGCGATGTCGAAGAAGAAATCCTTTGGAGAGTGCTGTAGCAAGTGCTCAGGAGAGCGGGGGATAGACACAGCCAGCTACGTACGTTGAAGTACAACCACCTCGCAATACGGTCACGGCTGTCTAGATGCATGAGGGTTTATCTACAAGCCAACAGTTTTTTATGGTCAAAATAAGCATAGTGTCTCAATCTCAAGCAAGCAAAAAATTGTTACAAGATGTTAGATTATCAGACATAGAAAGTAAGGCGTCCCAAATATTATATATTCTGATGATCATAAAGCTAGTCATACAAAATGCAAAGACTAGAAAGAGTTAAGTCATATATGATCAACCCTATGATTTGCCATTCATGTAACAGCTCTTAGGCAGACAGAAATTAAGTTGCAAAATGAGCTAAAACGTGCTCGGTGGCTAAATGCCTCAAAAGAATAATTTATAATAGAGTGGGAGAGCAAAATAAGATACCTACTTGTTGCCACGGTTACTTCTAGTATTCACCATCTGGCTGGAAGACAGGTTGATCCTCGGGTACTACTCCAAAATCTGGCAATACAAAACCAGCTGGGTCAGACCCCAAAAAAGAGCAAGTGCCACAAGGGAGGCTCCAGTTAGAAACTAAAACAAGCATAAAATGAATAGAAGAATTGATAAATGAACATAATTAAATGGCATAAAACGTGCTTTAAAGAACATACTAGCTTGTATTAAGAAAAGAAGAGGTAGAATATAATTCCCATGTTAATCATGAGACACATCATTCAGGCACGACCAATCAAGTCCTACGACTTGCTATCATTAGCTAACTAGGGTTATCACAGGCCTAGTTACTAACAAGATGCAGTTGAGATATTTTCTGTAGTCACAAGCCCTGCAGACTATCTAGGTTATCCAAACGAGATTACAAGAGGTTATCAAGAATTAAGAGAATTATTAGGTGACTTGGAGTGCAACACATGACAGTGTGCTGGAAATGCGCCCTACTCGACGGCAGGCTACAAGTCCACAGGTGTGGTCGGGATAACGGAATCGCCTATAACTGGAAAATCTCTCTATATGAACTACTTGATCAATCTATTCGTTTAACCTAGTCAGATTCATTATGAATTTTTGACCGTGGTAACCAGGAATCTATGTCCTAGACATGACGCAAGACGAGACAGGTAGCTTGTTCAGTCACAATCAGAAAAATCAACCATGGTGTCAAGACAAGAGTTACACTTAGCAAGTCAGGATTGGTTGTCACAATAGCGATCAAGATTATACATGTCATGCCATGTTTACTTGTTATGTCATGAGTACTGTCAGGAGTGTGCCTCGATGGGCCACTATCAAGATTATCAAGACGGGATCATATTATCATGTTCAAGTTCAAGTTCAAGCTCAGATTACCAAGTTGTCAAGTCGGGTCATCGCAATTTAGGTCAAATACAAAAAACATGAAAAAAAGATCGAGAACTATAATTGAAACTATCAGTCACATATGAACTCCAGTTAAAGTAAAACAAGAAGATTCTTGAAGCCACGATAAAAATCTACAACTTTCATGTTTTAAGTTTTACATGATTCTAGCAATAAAATAGCTTAAACAGGCAAAAACAGCCATACGCGCGGACGAGGACAAAACTGGCCACGGTGTGCGGGACGTGAGAGCACGGCACGCAGGCGCACAAAAAACGAATCGCGCAGGCGCGTAGCCGCGAAACACACATCGCGTGGATGCATGGCGCACGGAGTGAGAGAGCACGGCGCACGGCAAACGAATCACGCAGGCGCGCGGCGCGTGAAACGTACTGATGTACGGCACATGGGGCACGAGAGCACGACACGCAGGCACACAGCCGACGAATCATACAGGCGTACGGCACGCAAAACGTGCAGTACACAAATGCACGACATTCGGGGCGCTGGCGCGCGACAAACGAATCGCACACATGGCACTGTTTATCGTCCCAGTAATACCGAAGATGTGCGGGAACCCATGAACACGGAAAATGACATAACTTCTACAAATAAAATCGAAATCAAGTAGTTCAAAAGCCAAAATTGGGTAGAATTGAATTTCCCACAACATGGAACCATTAGTTTTTGGAAATAATAAGTTTTTAGAGATAAAAACAAAGAAAAAAAGCTAAAACTTAGAACTACAAAAATCTATCCATTAAAACCGAAAATTCTATGTTCGAAAAAGGCTTAGAATCAAGCAAGGAAGACAATGGAACAATAAAATTTGAGATCCGTCATGAAGCAAGTTGTACTTGCCTAGGGCTTGGTAGGTGGGAGAAGTAAATGAAGAAGAAGAAAAGTAAATAAAATTAATGGAGGAGAGAGAGGAGTTTGGTTTTTATATCAACCCTCTTATCTCAACCCAAACCAAACCAAGCAAAGCCAAGCCAAGTTGAACCAAGGTGAACCAAACCGAGTCAAGATTAAAAACAAGACTAGGCTAAGCAAGACAAGACAAGTCAAAAATATGGGTCATCGGACAAATGTCAGAAATCTGTATACGCATACTGAAATACGTATAATGGAAAATGGGAGTGACAACTCTACCCACCTTAAAAGAATTCCGTCCTCGGAATTTAATCAAGAGATGTTGGGGCAAGCTATACTAACTACAAGCAATCCATGTCTAGCAGTCAATCAAACAATCATTCATGCAAGCAAAGAATTAAAATGATAAGGCATAAGGAAGACATTATACCTTATGAGTCAAATATGTGTAGATATCGCGATTGGATATCATCCTCACGTTCCCAAGTTGACTCACCTAAAGAGTGATGACCCCAAGCAACATGGACTAAACTAATAGTCTTGTTTTTGAGTATCTTCTCCCTTCGGTCCAATACGGATACGGGCCTTTCCTCATACAAAAGGTTGGTACCAACAACCAATTACGAATGATCGAAGATATGGCTCAGATACGGGATATACTGTCATAATTGGGATACACAGAATATGTCATGTGCCTCACGTAACGACGACGGAAGAGCGAGACGATATGATACATCATCTACTCGCTCGAGAATATCAAACGACCCTATATACCTAGGACTAAGCTTTTCTCGTACGTCAAATCGAATGACGCCACGGGTAGGCGAGATCCTAAAGAATACGTGGTCGCTGATAGAAAACTTAAGAAGACGCCGATGAGAATCGGTCCAATGGCGCTGATGATCTTGGGTAACTCGAAGATGATCTCTAACTTATCTGACCACTTCGATAGTCTGAGTAACCATTTCTGGACCAAGCATCTGCCTCTTGCCTGTATCATCCTAGGCTAAAGGTGACCTATACTTTCTGCCATAAAGTGCCTCAAATGGTGCCATCTGGATATTGGCCTGGAAACTATTATTGTAGGAGAACTCCACTAGATGCAGGTGATCTTTCCACGAACCACCGAAGTCAAGTATACAAGATCTTAACATATCCTCAAGAGTTTGAATCGAGCGCTTCGACTGACCATCTGTCTGCGGATGATAAGCTGAACTAAACTTGAGACGAGTCCCCATATTCTTTCGAAGACTCGGCCAAAAGTATGATGTAAATCTCGAATCTTTGTCGGATATAATACTGACTGGCCCTCTATTAAATCTAACTACCTGTCTGAGGTACATCTATGTAAGATGATCTGTTGACTGACCAATTCTGAAAGGGAGAAAATGAGCTACCTTTGTGAGCCGGTCAACTATAACCCATATTGCATCTCTCCCAGCTGGGGATTTAGGTAACCTAATTACAAAATCTACGATAATATGCTCCCATTTCCATTCTGGGATCGGTAAAGGTTGAAGAAGTCCAGCTGGTCTCAGATGTTCAGCCTTAATCTGTTGACAAACTAAACAACGAAAGACAAACCGAGCTATCTCCCTCTTCATGCCATTCTACCAGAAATGCTGACGAATATCATGATACATCTTCGTACCACCCGAATGAATTGAATACTGTGAACTGTGAGCCTCTACCATAATCTCTTGCCTGATGTCACCACTGGGTACACAAAGATGCCTTTCATGTCGGAGTGTGCCGTCTTCGTAAATGCATATTTCTGCGCTCCGTCCTGCTTCACATTCTGTTCTAAGCCTCTGAAGTTTAAAATCTGTTGATTGAGCTATCTTAATTCTCTCAACTATGCCAGACTGAACTTGTATACTGGCCATCAATGCCATGTTGGTAGGGAGAACTATCTCTATTCCCATCTTCTAGCGATCTGCCAATAACTCTGGCTGTGCTGTTAGAAAATAAACTTCTTCTCTTCTACTCAACGCATCTGTAACTACGTTAGCCTTCCCAGGATGATACTGCAGGTTGATGTCATAATTCACTAGTAACTCTAGCCATTTTTTCTGATGCATGTTAAGATCCTTCTGGGTAAACACATACTTAAGACTCTTATGGTCGGTAAAAATCTCTACTCGATTTCTATACAAATAATGCCTCCAAAGCCTGAGTGCGAAAACCACCGCTGCTAACTCCAAGTCATGGGTTGGGTAATTTCTCTCATGATCACGAAGCTGACATGACGCATAAGCTACTACCTTGCCATGTTGCATTAAGACGCATTCTAATCTCTTGCCTGAAGCATCATAATAAACTGAAAATCTTCCAATCCCATTTGGAAGCGTGAGAATGGGTGTCATCATCAATCCTTACTTCAACTTCTCGAATGAACTCTGGCACTCTGCTGTCCAAGCAAACTGTACATCCTTACGGGTCAATTGTGTCAAGGGTACTGAAATTCGAACGAAGTCTGATACAAATTACCGGTAATAGCCAGCCAAGCCTAGAAAACTGCGAACTTCTACGACGGTGCTAGGTACTGGCCAAGTCTCTATAGCCACTATTTTATGGGGGTCTACTTCCACTCCACCTCTGGTGTTGATATGACCTAAGTACGAAATACAATCAAGCCAAAATTTGTACTTGCTGAACATCGCGTACAACTGGTGCTCTCTAAGAATTTGAAGGACTACACGGAGATGTTGCTTATTCTCTGCTTCATTATTGCTATAGACCAAGATATCGTCTATAAATACTATCACAAACTGATCCAAATAGGACATGAATATGCGATTCATGAGATCCATGAATACTACTGGCGCATTGTTCGCTTCAAATGGCATAACGAGAAACTTCTAATGCCCATATCTAGATCTGAATGCTGTCTTCGGGATGTCTTGCGCCCTGACTCTGATCTGATAGTACCCTGACCGTAAGTCAATCTTCAAAAATACTGCTACCCCACTGAGTTGAATATCGAATAAGTCATCTATCCTTGACAAGGGATATTTGTTCTTGATTGTTACAGAATTCAAGGTACGATAATCAACACATAATCTTGATGTATTATTCTTCTTCTTTACAAGAAGCATTGGGGCTCCCCAAGGT
Organism: Iris pallida; assembly: GCA_029216955.1. Taxonomy (NCBI): domain Eukaryota; kingdom Viridiplantae; phylum Streptophyta; class Magnoliopsida; order Asparagales; family Iridaceae; genus Iris; species Iris pallida. The sequence continues at coordinate 1,086,517 of JANAVB010040019.1, read as the reverse complement.
GATCCACTAGCATAAATGAATCCCTTGGTTCTGAGTTCTTCAATCATGTTGTACATGATCTCCAATTCTGATGGTGTCATTCCGTAGACTCTCTCTGATATTGGTGTCGTCCCTGGAATCAAATCAATAGTAAACTATATATCTCTCTCTGGCGGTATGTCTGGAAGATCTTCGGAAAATACGTCAGAAAATTCTTCTACTACTCTAGAAAACTGAATTGCTTCTGCTACTGTCATCCGCAAGACTGGTGGAGAAGGTTCTACTTCACCTTTGGAAAACAAAAACTCTTCTTCGTCGGGAATACCAAAAATAATATTGCCAACATGGCAGTCTATTCTTGCATATTGATCCTTCAACCAATCCATTCTTAGGACCACATCATAGTCGGCCATCGAAAATTCTATCAATCTAATGGATAACTCTTTACCGCTAACTACGATTCGACACAAGAAAAAGACTCTATCTACTCCCACAAGACCATTACCAGTAAGTATATTGAGCCTTATTGATAATGACTCGGGCTCCAGTCATATCCGTATTGTGAATCGTACAGACATAAATGAATACGATGTACCCGAATCAAATAATATTGATACTGGAAAATAGTTGACAAGAATGGTACCTGCCACCACCTCACCTGATGCCAATTCTTTTGCTACTACCAGAGCCATAACTTGACCATGTCCTCTTGGTGCTGGTCCCCTCTGCTGGTTACCTCTCTGTCTGTTCTGAATCTGAGCTTGGGTCTGAGCATACTGTTGAGCGTGAGGTGGTAACGTCCTCAGGGGCTGGTACTGCTGCTGCTGGTGGTGCCCTAACCGATGGACTGGTTAGGGTTGATGAAGATGAACTAGCCCTATGCGAACAAGACCCAATTCTGTTATCTGGTGCCCCATAAGCCAAGCATAATCCCTGTGCTCTGGACATTCTGATACCACGTGCCTAGGCATCCCACAATGAGAGCAGCTCATTGTGAAAGATTGCTTCTGCTTCTGCTGTTGAGGGTACGTTGGAGTCGAGTGCTGAACTAAAAAAACTATAGTCACCCTCCTAGGAGCTCCAATAGGCAAAGCCCTAGCTGCCGGGTCCGGGGCTGATGACTGAGATAACTGTCCATGAGACCTCTTCCGTCCTCCGGTTTGATCTACTATCCTCTGGAAGGTATATTCATGCCGCCTTGCTGCTCGCAAAACTGTATCAAATGTCTGGTGCTCAAACTAATCTACTACTAGAATAATCTCTAGGTGGAGTCCCTGCTGAAATCGTTGCGCTCGATCCAATTCGGTTGCCACCAAGGTGGGAGCAAACCGACTAAGTCTTAAAAACTCGGCCGCATAACCATCGACCGTCCTTCCCATTTGTTTGAGGTTGCTGAATCTTGTCTGCAGATCATATCGAGCTACTGCATCAAAGTACTTCGTCTGAAACTTGTCACTGAATACCGCCCATAAGATAGGCGTCACCAAACCAACTACTAGCATCGCCCACCAGCTGCGGGCTAAGTCCAATAATTATAGGCCCACAACGGCCACCTTCTCTTTCTCTGGAATCCTGGCTACCTCCAGAATGACCTATATATTTTGAAGCCACACGTCAGCAGCAATAGCATCTTCACTGCCGTCAAAGAAAGGAGAGTTCAGGCAAGCTGTTAGCCAAATTGTTCCCTTAATAACCAACTCTGCCCATAGCTTCTTGTACTGTCTGCTGCAGGACATCGTCCCGACGATCTTATGATGCAAGCAAGTTTTGGATGAGTCCAATTAGGACTCTATTGTCAGGATCTGCAAGCTGGGCTGGCTGAACTAGTGGCTCTAAATTCTCGAAATACATAACTCGGGATGCTTCCCCTGAGTGCTGGATTTGATCCCCAAGTTGCTGCTGGTTTACTAGAGGTGCTCCACCCGACTGATCGGTAGGACCAGGAACAATGCCACTGAAAAAAAATATGGAAAATAATAAGGAAGGACCAAGATAGATCAAGGATAAAGTACCTTATTAGGTCAAGATTCAGAAAGATTAGAAAGCACGAGTAGAGATCAAGGGCGAATGCTGATTGAGACATCTATTTAGTAAAACCCTCACACATCTTGATTTACAAGATCTGCATGGGTCACCACTTAATCCGTGTCATGCCCCATAACTAGAATACTGGAGAGCGGGGGACAGACACAGCCAGCTACGTACGTTGAAGTACAATCCACCTCGTAATATGGTCATGGTTGTCTAGATGTATGAGGGTTTATCTATAAGCCAACAGTCTCTTATGGTCAAGAACAAGCCTAGTGTCTCAGCCTCAAGGAACCAAAAAATTATTATAAGATGTTCGATCGTCAGACATACAAAGTAAGGCATTCCAAACACTAAATATTTAGATGATCATTAAGCTAGTCATACAAAATGCGAAGACTAGTAAGAGTTAAGTCATACATGATCAACCCCAGGATTTGCCAATCATGTAACAACCCTTAGCCAGACAGAAACTAAGTTGCAATATGAGCTAACACATGCTCGGTGGCTAAACGCCTCAAAAGAATAATTTACAATAGAGTAGGAGAGCAAAATAAGAAACCCACTCGTTGCCACGGTTACTTCTAATATTCACCATCTGGCTGGAAGACAGGTAGATCTTCGGGTGCTACTCCGAAATCTGGCCATACAAAACTAGCTAGGTCAGACCCCAGAAAGAGCAAGTGCCACAAGAGAGGCTCCACTTAGGAACTAAAACCAGCATAAAATGAATAGAAGAACTGATAAATGAATATAATTAAATGGCATAAGACGTGATTTAAAGAGCATACTAGCTTGTATTAACAAAACAATAGGTGGAATATAATTCCCATGTTAATAATGAGACATATCATTCAGGCACGGCCAATTAAGTCCTACGACTTGCTATCATTAGCTAACTAGGGTTATCACAGGCCTAGTTACTAACAAGATGTAGTTGAGATATTTTTCGTAGTCACAAACGATGTTACAAGAGGTTATCAAGAATTAAGAGAATTATTAGGTGACTTGGAGTGCAACACATGACAGTGTGCTAGAAATGCGCCCTACTCGATGGCATGCTACAAGTCTATAGGTGTGTCCGGGATAACAGGATCACTTGTAACTGGAAAATCTCTATATATGAACTACTTGATCAATCTAGTCGTTTAACCTAGTCAGATTCATTATGAATTCCTTATCGTGGTAACCAGGAATCTATGTCCTATACATGATGCAAGATGAGACAGGTAGCTTGTTCAGTCATAATCAGAAAAATCAACCACGGTGTCAAGACAAGAGTTACACTTAGCAAGTCAGGATTGACTGTCGCAACAGCAATCAAGGCTATACATGTCATGCCAGGTTTACTTGTCTTGTCAAGAGTACTATCAGGAGTGCACCTCGACGGGACACTATTAAGATTATCAAAATGGGATCATATTATCATGTTCAAGTTCAAGTTCAAGCTCAGATTACCAAGTTGTCATGTCGGGTCGTCGTAATTTAGGTCAAATATAGTAACATGCAAAGAAGATCGAGAACTATGATTAAAACTATCAGTCGTATATAAACTCCAATTAAGGTAAAACAAGAAGATTCTTGAAGCCAAGACAAAGATCTACAACTTTCATGTTTTAAGTTTTTCAAGATTCTAGCTACAAAACAGCTTAACTAGGCAAAAACAGGCATACGTGCGAGCGTGGACAAAACTGGCCACGGCGTGCAGGATGCGAGAGCACGGGGCACAAGCGCACGACAAAAGATTCATGCGGGCGCGTGTTCACGAAACACGCAGTGCGCGGATGCAAGGCGCGCGGGCGACGACCGCGAAACGCGCAGCACGCGGATGCACGGGGCGCGAAGCGCGAGAGCATGACGTGCAGGCACGCGGCAAACAAATTGCACATATGTGCGGTACATAAAACGCACAGTGCATGGATGCATGGCGCTTGGGATGCGAGAGCACGGCACGCAGGCGCACGGTCGACGGATGGCATAGGCGCGCTGCAAACGAAACGCGCAGCGTGCGGATGCATGACGCATGGGGCACGAGAGCATGGCGTACAGGCACGCGACAAACGGATCGTGCATGCAGCACTGTTCATCGTCCCAGCAGCACCGAAGATGTACGGGAACCCATGAACACGAAAAAAAGAAGTTAAAACTTAGATCTACAAAAATTTATCTATTAAAACAAAAAATTCCAAGTTCTAAAGAGGCTTAAAATCAAGCACGGAAGACAATGGAACAATAAAATTTGAGATCCATCATGAAGTAAATTTCACTTGCCTTGGGCTTGGTAGGTGGGAGAAGTAAATGAAGAAGAAGAAAAGTAAATAAAATTGATGGAGGAGAGAAAGGAGTTTGGTTTTTATATCAACCCTCTCATCTCAACCCAAACCAAACCAAGAAAGGCCAAGCCAAGTTGAACCAATGTGAACCAAGCTAAGTCAAGATTAAACCAAGACTAGGCTAAGTAAGACAAGTCAAAAATACGGATCATCTGACAAATGTCAGAAATTTGTATACGCATACTGAAATACGTATAACAAAAAACGGGAGTAACACACCTCAAACGCATTCCCAAGACATTCCCCTAACACCCCAACATCTTCTTGAGGAGCTCCAACCCCTAATTTGGTCGATACGAGGCGCAGAAGTTACCCGAAGTCGACCGAACTTATGCTGAATTTATCACAACAGGTTAGTCGACTTGTAGACTAGGTTTTATTTACTTTTTTACATCTGATTCTCCTCAAACCAAAACTAGTATTTATCTCTATATGTCTACTTCAATCTCTAATTTCTAGATCACACAGTTCCAAGTAGTTTGTCCGTGGCATCGATTCTACGATAAGGTGTCCATAACCAATAAGATCAGTTTTTTTTGCCTACCTAAGGTCAGATTTGATCCTTCTAATATTTTTATTCAGAAGCTAGACGTCTAGAAATTTTCAACGCATATCTATTTGTTAGGTTTTGAGTTCGTTTGCTATTTCTAAAAATTATCGACATTTGTCGTAACACCGTAACTCCAAAAATCCTATGTTCTTTGTGTCCAAAAGTTCCAATACTTCATAAATTATACTGAACTATTTGTTGTGCAAGGTTTAATGTTGAAACCTTTATTTTAACTAGTTTATGTATTTTTTCCAGAATTTAATATTTTTAATTATTTGTTGTTTCGGGACTCAACTAGTAGGCCAATTGTGATATTAATGTTGTAGTATCGACATGGGACTATTATGCTTGAGTTTCCACCATTAAAATAATATTATTAATAATATAAATATATTTATAAGTATTTTCCAGAAATTAAATTATTATTTTATATTAGTTATAAACTATTTTGATGATAAAGTTTGGTTAAAAATTAGTTTAAAAACCAAAGGAAAACAACTTTCTAAACTCCGAAAAACACCGATATAGGGTCCGTTCCGACAAACCGGATGACTTCGTGACAACCCGAGAGCATCAAAAGGTGCGTACAAATATTGCAGATGTGTGGGCTTTGACGGACCTCGAATTGGTTGCGTGTGCGCGACGAATTCGAGGCATATCCTTCGAATTACACCGTATCAAATCCTAATTACTTCGTGCACGTTCGTCATCTCGAGACGAAACTTATGCCAATGGACTCATTTTGTTTTTTGGTCCTGTGAGCCAAGTTTGGTCCGATTCTAAGAAGGTCGACCGGAACGCTATTTTGGCGGGCCCACGATTCGACTAAACGGGCGATTTTGTGCACGACTCATCGATATCCAAATTTGGAGATACCATTGGGTTTGTATCAAAAAACTGGACTCATAGGTATATAATTTGTCAACTTTAGAGATCATAGATTCTGGCATATTTTTCAGTGCAAAGCGGATCTAACGACGACACAATTTTGGTCTAAAATTACAGTTTTGCCCCTGTGTCCAGAATTGGACTTATAGGTAGTTAAACCTATAAAAAAAAATTTATGACAAGAATGTTGGTGATGTCTGTTTCAGCATCCGGAGACGTTTGCGGAAGTTCGGCTTTCGTAACTCTTTGATTTGATGAGTGCTTATTTGGACGTGGTCGATTCCTTATCAGGCAAGTACACCTTGCCAAACTTTACAGTATTTACATATATTTCTGTATTACTATTTTTTTTGTCTCACTTGATTACATGTTCATCCTGATTTATGTCATTATTATTTTCTAGTTTTACGTGCACGCAGATTGCTACTCTTTTTTCATATTAATTGTTCTATTTTTCTTATCTTGTTCATGTCTAATGATAGTATTGCTTTGCCTATGCCATGTTCCCCTGACCTATTTAGCCAGGACTTGACTTGGTCTTGATATATTTGACTTGACTTGTTTGACTCGTAGCTTTAGGCGAGTACCTTGTTATAGACGTGACTATACTTGACTACTATCAATCATTAGCAACCACTGGGCTGCGAATGAGACTTACTATAGGTTGTAGCAACCACTGGACTGTAATCTATAGGGCCGTTAGCAACCACCGGGCTGCGGTTTACCTCAAATTTTTTAGTCGCATTTATTAGCACGATTCTCGAGGCATGCTATTTCTTTTATGTTTTGTTTCTAGTACTGTACTTCCTTCAGTCTTTACTTTCTTGTACCATTTCTGTATCTATCCTTGCATATTATTACTGTCAAAGTAGGCTTGTATATTATGTGTCTTGCTAGTCTTCTGAGGACCTGGTGATCTCTCCAGGTATTAGATGAAGTTATCAATGTATAGTGCATTGATGGATGATGGTTGCTTCGCTAAGACTTCAGGTATATAGTTGTTGTTACAATCATTCTCCTTCTTATTTTATTTTGACCTATATTTGATTCTCACTGTTATTATAGACTAGTCTTTTGCAAGCTTTATTTTCTTATAGCTTGTTCATGATGAATGTATTATTGGGGATCATCTCTAATACATTTATCTATCTAGAATCAGTGTATTACGGTCTAATAAACCTTAGTGCACTTGATTCGTCATTTTATCGTTATTTAGTGGATTGAGATATAGTTATTTAGAACAACCAGACAGCTTATACGTACTCGAGCTGGGAAAGAGTCCTCTTGATATGTATCTGGCATGTATATGATCTCCTAGTCCTACGTATTTGGGACTGGGGTGTTACAACGAATCAACGTGTAAGGGTTCTTGTTCTTAAGTTTCGAGGATAATTTTTTTCTTAGTAGGTTATAGATTCATGCCCCGCTCCCAGTCGAGGTCATATATGTAAAATTTGATCGGTATCGTTGATCGGAACAGATTGAATTAACACCCTTGATATTCATTAGATTGCTTCTTCGGAATTAAGTCCAAATGTAGTGAATCGTGTCTTAGAGAAGAACTCTATATAAGAGACCCTTTCTCAAGCATTTTTATTGTTCATTTTTGTTGTTGATTTTATAAATATATTTTTTTGGACGTTTTTCGGTGGACTTTATTGCTTGTCTTCATCGATTTACGCATTCATATCGAATTATGGAAGAAAGAAGAGAAGAATATTGAACCTCTGTTGGTGCAAATACAGGTGACCTTATATATGAAGCTCTCGATCTTAGTGTCAGAGTTCTCTTTCTCTTCGCAATTCTCCAACAGAGAGTGGCTTTGATCATTCTTTCCTTATCTTTATACCTTAACAAATGAATTCCTACTTGTCTTTGTTGTGTCCTTCGATCAATGATACCTTAATAAAATGAATCTAGATAAATAGAGTAATCATAATGTTGTTGCTTGTCATATAGAAATGTGTTGTGAACTTATTGTCAAATAGAAATAAAACCATGGATAAATATTGCAATATGCAGTATGAAAACCACGAGCGATGGCTCAAGGAAAGTAGAATACACAATAAAATATCTTACATAGTTCTATCAAGTTTTATGTTATTTTGCATGTTATATTTTAGAGAAATTTTGGGTTGCCCCCACTTATTTTACCACAATTCAAGGTACACCATATCGAACTACCATAATGCATGAACCCCTCCTCCACTTTTAACAAAAATCACCAGTAACTAACAGTCAACTCCTTTGACTCCCTTTTAAGTGGGATGCATCTTAAATTATGACCAAAATATCCTCAAATAAGTGGGGTACACCTTGAATTATGGTAAAAATAAGTGATGTATAAGTCAATTTTTTTTATTTATATAGATCAAAGGAGTTGACTGTTAGTCATTGACGATTTTCCTAAAAAGTGTGGGATTTCATGCATTATGGTAATTCTGTGGGGTGAACCTTGAATTATTCTAAAATAAATGGAGGATAACTCAATTTTTTTCTATATTTTAATAACTAAGTTTTTTTAGCCATGCATGATCATGGACAACTTGTGCACAAGGTTTCATTTCTTTGAACGGTGTCCGAAACCATGGAACCGATTCGGCCTATGAGAAACAAGGATATTTGTGTTGTCTTATAAGCACGGATAATTCGAGAACTTTCATGGCCTCGCTATCCCCACTGAAAGGATTGCCGTCTTACCAATAATAGCACGAGATGGTATGTCACCAGTGACCTTCATATATTTAAATTGCATAGTTAATGATGTCTTCTGTAGGAAAGAATATGGTAAGCCGTGTCTGTAGGGAATGACAATCAACTATGGTAAGAATCACCGTTTGGTGATATTTGTGATGCTTTATATTCCTATCTTTTGAATTGTTAATTGACATAAGGATAAGATAGAAATATCATTGATAATATTGTATGCTTTCACATGATTACTATGTTGATTTTGGTGAATTGGGTTAATTTGTCGCTTACCATTATATGGCAATGTACTGACCCGCGTGTCCATAGTTGCTGGGAACCAAGGAGGCATAATAACATTGAAGGCTCATCATATGCAGTAGAAGCTTTGTCCATCTTTTGACGCTTCCAAGTCACATTTTGAAGATCATGTCGAAGGTGTTTATATTTTATTTCTAGTAAATGAATATGATGTATGTAACAATATATCTCATTTTGTTGTTTTAAGTTGTAAGTCAAGTTGGGCACTCTCCTCAACTATGTATCTAATAAATTATCAATAAAGAATTATTTCTTCTGTATCATGTGATTATTCAATTTCTCTGCTTAAATCCATTGTGAACTTCTATGAAACAACGATGTTTTTAAAATGCACACGAGCACGCCTTGTACAATTATAATTTAGGCTTGTATGACATCACGCCTAGTGACTACATCAATTTGGCCAAAATCTGGGCATAACAACCCCCTTATATTCTAGTGCAAAGCACCCCATGTGCCTTAATCGTAACTACTGTCCTTAATTAGAGCCTATAATAGCTCTCTCTATCTCTCCCTACTTCTATTTTGAGCAACTGCTCCCAACTCCTTTTTCCTATAACTCCTGCACCATGCTATTTCTATATAGGCCCCTATAAAGCCACTACCTATAATTTTTTCTCTCCCGACCACTACCCAAATTAATGTTAGAAACTACTCCTTTCTCTTCTACATACACAAACTACTTCACTTATCTCTCTCCCAAAGCCTACACTGTCGTACCCCGATTTCGGAGGATCGTAAAGCTATTACTGGCATGATGTCGTACAAGTCTAAGTTGTGTTTGTACAAGACATAGACTTGTACAATAACAAATAGATTGAATCAACAATAACACAATGGGACCATAATACAGAAAACCAAATGAACACAATATAACAAGAACAAATCTCTTTTTTTATTGATACTCACAACGATTAAAATAAAGGGCTCTTACTGGCCAACTCAAAATGCCTTGGCATACAACATTTGAAACTGAAAGGATTACAATGACTTCGTTCCATATATTACATCTCTTTATACATAAACAGCCACGCATCTTCTGATATTCACCTCTTAAGGAAGAGGATATTCCATCGTCTCAGAACATCCAACAAAACTTCAAATACCTGCGGATAATCTGGTAGGGGTCAGCACACTAGAGAATGCACTGGTGAAGGAAATCAACACTCATTGAAACAATCACTAAGTAATTTAGTAAAAAATATAGCTTTTAATAATGGTCTTTCTACTTTTACACACGTTCATTTTATGACATATACATTAATTCAAGACTCCTGTTCATTTTGAAATATAATCAAAACCATATTTCTTCTTTTATTTATTCAAGCAATATGGACTATTCATGCACACTATTAATTTTATTTTATCATAATACGTATATTTAGGGATCCATACTTATTTCTTAGGAACATGTTAGTAGCATTTCAGTTAAACAAGATACTTTTACAAGCCTCAGGGTGCCATGTTCCTTCCTAGGCCAAGCGATTCCCAGTGTCCCAGTAACCTGTACTCGAGGGATTACTACCTTGTGCACAAATTCTCCAGACTAATGCATGAATGAAACTTCTATTAGATAAAACTCTACAATGCAATAGTTAACGAACAAGCATCATATTGATATATAGTCTCAACTTAAGCCCGTGCCCATAAACGATAACTAATGAAGGATTATGATCAAGCGTCGATCATCTCCATCACCGGCCGCCAGATCCATAGTCAACGAGCTCTCAGCCATCTGTCTCTATCTCCTCTCCCGCTCTGCTTCCGTCCCTCTCGAAACCTTACCGGTCTTTGCGCACATGGGTTCAGAAGACCCTAATTTCTTCTCCCTCCTATTCAATTCCCTATTTATTATTTATTTCTTTATTGCTGCCTTACGTTCCAAAGTAACATATTAATTCTTATTGTTATGTGTCTATGTATACCCGGTATTACTCTTCTTCTTTTTTTTCTTTTTTTTGTGTCCATTTCTTGAGGCCGCCAGCTTGGGACCGTGGCCGCCCCCCCGCGACCACCCAGCCATCCCATGCCCACGGGAGGGCTCGAACTTGGGACCTCCCCCAAGTGAGCCCCCCTCCCTAACCACTTGGGCTAGGGAGCTTGGACTACCCGGTATTACTCGGTTGGCATCGAATTATAGAGTGTTAGTGCTTCAATTTTTTCTTTGTTCTCCAATATAATGAATGTATAATGTCTCTAAAATAGCAACTATAGATCTATCTTTTTGGACCATACATATTAGTTCAAATTATGCAAAAAAATTTGGATAGTTAAATAACTAATCTGTATGATATAAAAAGACAGATCTAATAGTTGATATTTCAAAGACATTCAGAATTGATTAATAACGTGATTAGACTCTCCTCGTATATATACTAGTAACTTGCACGTACATTGCACGCATGCAAAAAAAATGTTGAAAAATAATTTAAATTAGAATGTGTTATAAATAGCACTGTTATGTGGGATATAATCCATCCACCCACTAGGGAGAATGTCTCATACCTTAGCCACATGAGTTAGAAATATTTAGATATAGTTAGATAATATTAGGTAGCTAAACAATTAGCTAGAATATATTATTTAATTTTTAATAAAATAATTATATACATAAGATTTAAACGGTTAATTTTGAGCATTTTTTGAGGTGTTCTTTTTGTTTGAAGGGAGACGAGATATCGTAGAATAGTATTTTATTCCTCTTCATTTCATCATATGGCAAGGGCCATATATATAGGGATAAGGGACAACCCAAGGGTCAAGAGTTACATAACCCAAGGGTCATGAGTTACATGATCCCAAGGGTCATGTGTAACTCATGACATAATGGTGAATAGAAAAGGGTTTCACAACACTCCCCCTTATTCATCCATTTCCTTGGATCCACTTATGAAATACTTCAGGATTCAATAAGCTAATGGGGTGGATACTGCTGGATCCAGAGTAAACTTGGTTTGCCTCATTAAAACCTTGGCTGTGGAAAACCCAGTGGAAAAAACCATCAGTCCTAAGGAAAAAGAGTACAATCCTATAGTTTTACTCTCCCTGATCCATACAAGCTTCAGGCTTACAGGTCTTTTAGTTGCCTCATCCCTATTCCTCTTATAAGCTTTACAAAAGTACATCGTGGCAGTATTTTGGTAAACAAATCTGCTAAGTTATTACACGATTGAATTTGTTGTATTTTGACTTGTTCCTTCTCTTGAAGGTCGTGCGTCCAGAAGAATTTGGGGGATATGTGCTTCGTCTTGTCATTCTTTATGTATCCTTTCTGAAGTTGAGCTACGCATGCTGCATTATCTTCAAAAAGGGTAGTAGGCTCAAGTTCACCAGTCTTCAGGCCAGTAGATGCCAAAATGTGCTGAATGACGGAGCGAAGCTAAACACACTCCTTGCTTGTTTCAAGGATTGCCAGGAGTTCAGAATGATTGGATGAGATAGCCACACTGGTCTGTTTGACGGACCTCCAGGAGATAGCCGTACCACCGAAAGTAAACACAAATCCAGTTTGTGATTTCTCTGTGTGGGGATCTGATCTATAACCTGCATCTGAATAACCAAGTAAAGTGGAAGACCCACTATTCGGATAATATAGTCCTAGGTCTATAGACCCTTGGAGGTAGCGCAGAAGATGCTTCACTCCATTCCAGTGGCGCTTTGTGGGCGCTGCACTGTATCTGGCTAATAAGTTAACTGAAAATGCTATATCAGGACGCGTACAGTTAGCTATATAGAGTAGTGCCCTAATGGCACTTAGGTAAGGTACTTCAGGACCTAATAATTCCTCCCCCTCTTCCAGTGGACGGAAAGGGTCCTTCTTTATGTCCAATGATCGAACGACCACTGGTGTACTAAGGGGATGACATTTATCCATGTGGAATTGTTTAAGTAATCTTCGTGTATATGTAGATTGGTGTAACAGGATACCACCCTTTAGGTGTTCGATTTGTAAGCCATGACAATACTTTGTTTTCCCTAGGTCTTTCATTTCAAAAGTTGTCTTAAGGCTTTCAGATATCTCAGTGATCTCTGCAGGAGATCCAATGAGATTTAAATCGTCGACATAAACGGCGACTATAACAAATCCTGTTCCCGATCTTTTTATAAAGATACACGGGCAGACTTTATCATTAGTAAATCCTTGCGTAGCAAGAAACTCACTTAGTCTGTTATACCACATTTTTCCTGATTGTTTAAGACCGTACAATGATCTTTATAACCTTACAGAATAGGTGTCCCGAGGTCTATATGTTTTCTCTGGTGAAATTTTATATCCTTCAGGGAGTTTCATATAGATATCTTTATCTATATTGCCATAAAGATATGCAGTCACAACGTCCATGAGCTGCATTTCTAGGCTTTTCAGAGAAGAGATCAGGCTGATCAGAAATCTGAAGGTATTCCCATCCATGACCGAAGAATATGTTTCTTCATAATCTATTCCCGGTTTCTGGGAGAAACCTTGTGCTACAAGGCGTGCTTTGTAGCGCACAACTATGTTGTGTTCATTTCTTTTTCTTGTGAAGATCCATTTATATCCCACAGGTTTTACACCTTTAGGTGTTTGGACTACTGGTCCAAAGACTTCGCGTTTCAAGAGTGAGTCCAGCTCTACTCCTATTGTCTCGTTCCACTTTGGCCAATCGCCTCTGCGTTTACATTCCGCTAGAGACCGTGGATCGATGTCATCGTCATTTTCAGTGACGTGAACGACAATATTGAACGAAAAATCGTCGTCGACGACTGTGCTTTTTCTGTTCAGTACCTCTCCAGTACGTACATAATTTAATGATATTTCTCCTGTTTGTTCCTCTTCAGGGGAAACTAGGAGGGGAGAGGTAGCTGATCTGAGCTCAGCATCCTGTGTTGGGATCTTCTTAATTTCTCCAGGGTTTTTTCTTTTACGAGGGACTTTGTCTCTCGAACCTGGTGGGCGTCCTCCTTTTAATTGAGGTATTGCCATTTCTACTGTCGGCGGATTGCATCCATCTTTGGGGATGTCAATCCTAGCTGGCGTGTTGGCAGCAGGGACGTGTGATCTGACAATCTTCTGGTTGTCAGTAAATGTATCCGGAAGTAGATGTACAGTGTTCTGAAGATGTAATATCTTCAGGATCTCATCTTCACATTGACTTGTACGCGGATCAAAATGAGACAAAGTTTTTGTGTCCCAAGAAATTATCTTAGAAGCTTCTGGCTTCTTAGACTGTGTGCCCAGTTTAGGAAATAATCCTTCATCAAACTCACAGTCATCAAGACGTGCCTTAAATACGTCACCCGTCAGGGGTTCCAGGTATCTAATTATAGAGGGTGAGTCAAACCCAACATAGATACCTAATCGACGTTGTTGACCCATTTTGGTCCTCTGTGGGGGAGCAATGGGGACGTAAACAGCACAACCAAAAACTCTCAAATGAGAAATATTTGGAGGTGAACCATAAGCGAGCTGCATCGGAGATAGAATATGACCTCCAGAAGGCCGTATTCTAATAAGTGATGCGGCATGCAATATAGCATGACCCCAAGCTTCCACAGTCAACTGTGACTGCATCAACAATGGACGAGCAATCCATTGTAATCTCTTAATAAGAGATTCTGCTAACCCGTTTTGGGTGTGAACATGAGCTACAGGATGCTCAACTTCGATGCCAGTTGCTTGGCAATAGTCTTGAAAAATCTGTGAAGTAAATTCACCCGCATTATCAAGTCTCAATTTTTTGATATGGTTATCGGGGAAATGAGCCCGCAACTTAATTATTTGTGCCAATAGCTTAGAAAAAGCTAAGTTGCGGGTGGACAAAAGGCACACATAAGACCATTTAGTAGATGCATCGATAAGTACCATAAAGTACCTAAATGGACCACTTGCGGGGTGAATAGGTCCGCAAATGTCTCCATGAATTCTCTCTAAGAAGCTAGGAGACTCTAGTCCCACTTTCAAAAGGGATGGTCACGTTATAATTTTGCCTTGAAAACAAGGTAGACACGAGTAATCATACTTCTGAAGAATCTTCAGGTTCTGCAGGTTGTGTCCACTGGATTGGCTTATGATTCGTTTCATCATAGCTGATCCTGGGTGACCCAGTCTATTATGCCAAAGTTTAAATTTTGGCGATGAATGACACTTCTGGTGCACAATCATGTTAGCTTCTGTTGATTGAATATGAGTATGATAGAGACCCGACGGGAGTCCCTTGAATCGTTCTAAAATAGTTTTTGAACCATCTTTTAGACGAGTAACATACAGATATTCTGCCTCATTTATTTCATTTGTTTCTAAGTGATATCCGTTTAAATGAATGTCCTTGAAACTTATGAGGTTCCTACTTGATTTAGGAGAGAATAGTGCATCTTTTATTATTAGTCTTGTTTTATTTAGGAGCAATATAATTGCTTCACCAGATTCTTCTATTATGTTTGATAGTCCTGATATCGTAATAACGGGACCGTCATAATCATATAAGCTATAAAAATAGCTTTTTTCTCGAAGGATTGTGTGCGTCGAGGCGCTGTCCACAAGGCATTCACACTTCATCTATAGATCTATAAAAAAAAACAACAACAAACCATCGTAATTAAAACAACGGTTTTGAAATACAATATATATATATATATATATATATATATATATATATATATATATATATATATATATATATATATATTTTTAAAAAATTCTCTTATATCGATCGACGAGCCGATATAGAGAGGTCAATAAGTTGCTTGCAAAAATGCATAATTATAAATACAATTTGAGCAAAAAAATAATATTCGGTCAACCCCTTTCAGTAGCTCTACGTGAATATGACCAGACGGAAAAATGAGGGAGGAGGGTCACCGGGGACCTCTTAAGAACCAAGCCCCAAGTTCTTTCTGACATCATACCCAAATAGGTGAGCCTATTCGGAGAGACTTCGTAAAATTTTCTTTGTCAAATGTAAGAATAAATATCATTTTTCAAGAAATTCACATTTATCAAGAAATTGACACTACCAGTGGCCGGAGCCGATGGGAGAGGAGTTGAAATGGTGGCTAATTAGTCCTGGGCACGTAAATGGAACTTCAGGTCCACGTGCCAGCTCAAATATTTTTTTTTTTCAGCAGCATCTAGTACTACGAAATCGACACTTGCTTTGGCCATTTTATCTTTAGATCAATCATGCCAAAAAAAAAAAAAATATATTGAGTTAATTTTCTTAAACTTTTCCTTTCCATTAATCAATGGAACTTAAAAGTTTAAAACAAGATATACTTGTAGCAAGAGATTTAAAGTTTAGTCTCATTTATGCAATTATGTCCTCATCCATTCCAGGAAATAGCCGACCCTGCTGGACTCAAAATGCTACTGTAATGAACACTATGAAAGTTGGAAAGAAGAAGAAGCTAAGAGCATTACTAATTTGTATCCTTGACAGATATCTACTATTTAGTACCAACATGCATATATGCATGCTTGAAAGTCTCAGAATTAGATTGTAAGTTGGAAATAACATCCAATCTATCCCATGAATTGATCCATCTTTCTTTGGTGTAAAAAAAAAATGCCTACCCAACATAAAGCACTACTGTTGCAAGTTGTGTGGTCCACCCTTCATTAATGGTGGATGGCTTCAAAAGAATTTGTTTGTCCTTTGTCTATTATATATGTTACACAAAACCACATAAACTGAAATACAATATTTCAAAATGATTACTGTAACATATTGCAAGATTACTCCGTTATATTAGGCAATTTATTTATGCCCTCAGACCATATACCGATTGTTCGAATCACAAGGATGATTAATAGCAATGCAGTCAAGTGGAGTCCTTATAAATTGGACAGTCATTCGACTAATGGATTAAACCACTTGATCAGAATTAAGTGATTTGACGGTTCTCAAGAGATAACACGATTTGTTGAAAATATAAGATCCCAACTACGAATATAAAGCTATAAACTGCAAACCATTTGTTGAAAATGTAAACATGTCAAGACACGCCACATGAATATGCCGATTTAGGAGCTCTATTAATAATAGCATATGGAAATGAGTTTTATCATTTCTCTAGATTATCGAACTCTCGAATGAAATTTTAGATATCATCTAGAAAACTATCCAATTGAATATTGTATCATGAGCAAGTACTTACATGATTCAGAAAGTAGTACATCTCATGAATAAGATGAATTTTTCAAAAATAAATTTACCTTTCTTATCGTACGGTGGAAGAAGGTAAAAAAATTAACGGTACGTCGGATCGGTTAGGGAAGGAGGAAGGATGACGTCGATATCTGGACGTCGATTCTTCTTGCTTCAGCAATCGTGCTGATAACGTGTTTGAAGGGAGACGAGATATCGTAGAATAGTATTTTATTCCTCTTCATTTCATCATATGACAAGGGCCATATATATAGGGATAAGGGGCAACCCAAGGGTCAAGAGTTACATAACCCAAGGGTCATGAGTTACATGATCCCAAGAATTATGTGTAACTCATGACATAATGGTGAATAGAAAAGGGTTTCACAACACTTTTTTTTTTTTTTCCGAACCGACAAAAAAGGTCTAGGAAGGATTCGAATTATGTCCATTCCCAAGCGCCTGAAATTCCACAAGATAATAGGATATGTTACTGAAAGTTTGCAGCCCTACAAATAATAAGCGCCCGTAACACAGGCCACACACAAAACACAAAGGAGGATAAACCTTCCCCTCTTTCTCTCTTCCTCGCTGCTGCTTCTCAGAAAAGAAAAGAAGGTGCTGCTGCTGCTCTCTTCCAACTTTTTCTTTCTTGACTCAGTTCATTTCGAATCATTACTCAATTATCTACTCTCTTTTTTCAATATTTGATTCTAATTAGTTAGTTCTCAATTGGGTCTACATGAAATTTGTACTTCCATTGGCTTGATTATCAACTCTGATAAATGTTGGGCACAATTACTTGAACAATTCAGGGAAGAACTAGACTTTACATTTCTATTTGTCAAAATTTCTACACACACACTTTTTTTTTTTTTTTTTGGCGTATTTCAGGGTACAGAACAGACACAATACGGACACGGCTGCACAAACACGACACATTTTTTTGGCTTGTCTGTGTCGTGTCCAATACTTTCCCTGACACAGTGCGACGCTGAATATATTGGACCCTCTGTGCTTCCTGGAAGAGGAGATAAGGTTTCCTCAAGGCCACACTCCTACAGCAAACAATTGAAAGGGGGAAAAAAGATTTTTTGTTTGTTTTTTGTTTTGTTTTGTTTTGTTTTGTTTTGTTTTTTGTTTTGTATGCGTAACCAAAAGAAAAATCAATAACTTTTGGGATAATTTAGCAAATGCCCCTATTCTAAATGTTGAAACTAACATATACCTCCACTATTTTTTTAACTAGCAAATGCCCCCATTTTTTGGTAGGGAACAATAAAAAAAAAGATATACCCCCACTTTTTAAACAGCTTTTTTGCTATTTTACACAGGAGGGAGGGTATATGCTAGTTTCAACATTTATAATGGGGGCATTTGCTAAAATATCCCAGAATTTTTTTTGTATGCTTAACCAAAAGAAAAATCTTTCTTATACAGATCTTATCCTCAAACCCAATTGTTTGGCCTGAATTGCTCTTGACATGTCGCCGAGCAAATTTTCCGAAATGGCATTCTTGAAAATTGCAATATGACTATTTTGAAGCAATTATGAAGAGGAGATACTCCCTTAATGAAGTGTTTCTTCACCAACTTTCTTTAGTATATATGGTCATTAAGGTTCTAGCCGAGGGTGGAACCAGAAATCTAACTAGGGTGGCTAGAGTGGGCTGACTCATATGAAAAAAACAAAACAAAAGAAAAATATATTGAAAAAGGAAAGGGAAAAAAAATGGGGTGGGCTGGAGCCCACCCAAGTCCCCTATGTGGTTCCGCCACTGGTTCTAGCATACAAGTGAACAAGTACAAGATAACAACCCTAACCATATAGTGACTTGATACGAAAGAGGTCAAAGTTGAGAAGATAAAACCCGGATATGATCAACTGAGTTTCATCATGACTATTCATACACATATTTGACTTCATTGTATCCACCCTAACACCATAAAAATGTGGATAACCAGAGCATCGAGAGAGAGAGAGAGAGAGAGAGAGAGAGAGAGCTCCCTCCATCATCATTCTTAGTTGAGATTTCTGAATCTAGGGCCCAATTTCTATCCAAAATGATTGGTCTTTTCAAAATATGTGGACATAAATAATAAGTTTGTGCCTTTATCAAATTCATATATGATCATGACATTGGTGTTTGTTCAAATCTAGAGATGCATATGTGAAAAACTTATGCCTGAAACTTACGATTGGAAAACAATTTTTCTTCTTGGTAATTGGTAGACTTGGACATTACTTGACAATTTCTCTCCTGTGCAGGCGAAGAAGAATGTGGAGCTTCTAATCACAGACATATCTCAACGTTGAAGGCTACATTTACAACATGACACCCATTGTCCATTGTTCTGCAGGCAACATCCATTTCTTTCCTGGAACTACCTTCATTCAGCAGAAAGAGATCCAATTAACAAAACGTAATGTCCCTGTTTGTTATGCTAGACTGACTTCATCTTCACAAAGATTTCTGCTACCTCGGTCCTCGATACGGCCATTTCAAATCTACAGGAGCATTTCTCCCTGTAAACATCGGTCAGGAATTCGAAGCTTAGCAGCCACTGAGACTGACGTAACAATTCCAAATCCAGTGGTTTCAGGAGAAGATGCTGATCAAACATCAGAAGCTCCCCCCACTTCTGTTGAAACCAGTGAAAGTGCTACTGTGAATACTGTAGTCACTCCTCCTAAGAATAAACGGCCAAGACCTGCGAGGAGGAGTGATATGCCACCAGTGAAGAATGACGATCTGACCCCAGGTTCTTCTTTTACAGGGAAAGTTAGATCAGTTCAACCATTTGGTGCTTTTGTAGACTTTGGAGCATTTACTGACGGCCTGGTTCATGTCTCTAGAATGAGTGATGGGTTTGTCAAGGATGTTGCGGACGTTGTTTCTGTTGGGCAAGAGGTGAAAGTCAGGATAGTAGAAGCAAATATGGAAACGGGCCGGATCTCTTTGACTATGCGCGACGGTGATGATGCCAGTAAGAGAAGAGAAAGTCCTGCTGGAGGAAGTAGTGATAGACCACGGCCTTCCAGGAAAAATGCTGCAGGGTCTTCTCAGAAGCGTGCAGAGGGACAAAAGAGCTCCAAGTTCACAAAGGGACAGGTGTTAGATGGTACCGTGAAAAATCTAACCAGATCCGGAGCTTTTGTGTCGCTTCCTGATGGAGAGGAAGGATTTATACCTGCTTCTGAGGAATCTGAAGGGTTTGGCAACATTATAGGGAACTCTTCACTGCAGGTTGGCCAAGAAGTTAATGTACGAGTATTACGCATTACAAGAGGACGGGTGACATTAACAATGAAAAAAGAAGAAGACATGGAGGGGTTGAATCGACAACTTAATCAAGGGGTAGTTCATGTGGCAACCAATGCATTTGAGTTGGCTTTTCGCAAGAACAAGGACATTGCTTCTTTTTTGGTAGAGCGGGAGAAAGCTCAAGCTTCTGAAGAGATAAGCTTGCCGAAAACTTCAGAACAGACTGGAGTCGAGGTTGATGGTAACACAAGTGCATCCGATGTTGTCGCACTAGATGGCTCAACCACTTCAACAGAGCTCCTTGAGGAAAAGCCTGTAGTAGAGTCCATTTCCAGTGAACAGGCAATTGATGACAAGGAACCTGTAAGTGAATCATCTCAGAGTGACAATTCTGTTCTTGAGACCTTATCAGAAGGCAATGACAGCTCTGGTACTTTGACTGAGCCCTTGTCGGAACCAGCTGTAGATGAGGCCCCTTTATCAGTTGACTCAGTGGATTCTAGTGCTTCAGTTGAAACCGAACCATTGATTTCAGAAGGAAACTCTGCAGATTCAGTTTCGGATGAGACTCCTGTTACAAATGAAGTTACTGATGCTGACAGTAAAACTAAATCGGTAGAAGAAACTAATGAAGTTTTAAGTTCAGCAGAGACTGTAGCAAGTGATGACACTGCAGGACAAGCTGATGAGAAGATCTTATCGTCAGAAGTTGAAGCTAGTGAGGAAGTTGATAGCACCCAAGCTGATGTTAGTGTAGTCAGTGAGAAGTTGGAGACAGAATCACCTGTGCTGGTAGAAAATGAGACTGTAGCAAGTGATGACACTGCAGGACAAGCTGATGAGAAGATCTTATTGTCAGAAGTTGAAGCTAGTGAGGAAGTTGATAGCACCCAAGCTGATATTAGTGTAGTCAGTGAGAAGTTGGAGACAGAATCACCTGTGCTGGTAGAAAATGAAACGTCCTCTCTCGAGACAAAAGACTTAAAGCTGGAGGTTCCTGAAGCGACAAATGGACAAACTGGTATTCCTGATGAACCAAGCGTGGTAAAAGGTTGATAAACAAATTTGTTCTTTTTTCCTTCTGTAGCCACAATTTATCTTTATGAGAACTTCTTACACACTTCACCATTTTAGTTTTCTTGTTTGGTTTGTGGAAAAGAATCTTATCTGAGAAGGAATACAGGAACACAGTAAACTCAAGTAGACAAAACAAAGACACATGCATTCACACGTAGATCAAGCCGGAATGCTTTTCCAGCAAATCATAGCAGAGAACGAATAACAACTGGAGAAGAATGTCAGATATTAGAGGGTGAACTTACAGAATAAGTAACATAATGACTCAGGGTGATTGTTCATTAGTGTTTTTCTCCTTTCTCTCCTTTTTCATCTCAGATAATTGTTGATTACCTAAACGAGAATAGTAATAAACCGAGTCTTGTTAGTTATTTCCCTGTGCATGGGAAACAGCAACTTATGTGGGCAAGCCTCGAAGATCAAGGCTAGGTACGGAGAGAAACTAATCTGTCAAAACTGATCTTGGCCTCTGGTAAAGCATGTGTTCCATCCTTTGCTTTTGTTCAAGTAAAGGTTAAGGACTTGTATCTGTTATTAGAAATATTTCCAACTCTGTATTTAGATTCTGAAATTAAAATATAAATAAAATAAATATATGATACCGAGGCTTGAACTTGGTTCAATGTCCTTAAGACAATATTCGTCCCGCACTGGTGCTTACGGTTTAATGGCGATTAGTCTCCCAGGATAGAACGGTTCTTTCCTTCGGTAGCAGCACTTCACACCGTAGGAACTCGTCGAAGCAACGTTGGTTGTCTCTCTCTTTTAGACTAACTAATGCAATATGGATGAATTGAAAATGAATACTTAATGCTCCAAACATATTTGTATTTATAGAAATAAAGAGACACGATGGAAAGGGGACACCTTTCCAATAAATAGATTCGAACACCTTTTCCAATGAAAAGATTCGTACACCTTTTCATAGATTCGTTGATAGAAAAAATAATAATATTATTATTATAACAAATATACATTCACATTTTCCAACAGTATCATGGATGGATTCAGATAACGTCACTGTGGTTCATTAGTTTCAATAAAACAAAGAAACAGAAATAAAAATAAATAAATAATAATTCTGTCTTGTCCATTAGCATCATGCTGATATATGTGTTTTGCTTGTTTACCTCCATTTTGAAAGCAATTATTGCTTGTAGTTCCATTCTGAACAGAAATATGTATTATTATTAAAGCTGATATCAGCTATAAAGTATGGAGTTATTTCTCATTGTTTCATGGAGTCACCCAAAAAGGGAAATGGAGATTTTTCTTTCAAGCTGATATCTGCAATACTACCACTGGTTGATGCAATTCTTATGGATGTATATGTTTAAATTTCTATAGCCTTGCCAGTTACAACAGTAAGTCTTGCAATAATACACGCACGATCTAGTTTAGCTGCTTTGGAATCTATTGGACAATCAAACCTAGCCATGTCATGTAAATACTTATTCCCATTAAGACAATAATGTTAATTGGGTTGTGAACGTATGATGTGCATATTTGGTTCCACTTTTGTACCTGCTTTACAACATGGCCTTTACCTGTTTTCTTAATTGCACATACTTCTAGTACTTTGTGGAAACATAACGTTTGTAACTAAGTTTTCCCATACTTATCATAGTTCTGATATCAACATGGACG
Source organism: Iris pallida (assembly GCA_029216955.1). NCBI lineage: Eukaryota > Viridiplantae > Streptophyta > Magnoliopsida > Asparagales > Iridaceae > Iris > Iris pallida. The sequence goes on along the minus strand of JANAVB010040019.1, from coordinate 1,063,617 downwards.
ATTGCTCGAAATTATCTATATACTGAGAATACTCATGCTTAGCTCATGGGCTTATATAATATAGATATGATTTCAAAGCTTAATTGGTTTTCCACAAATAAGTCCTGCTTTTGTGATTATGCGCAGAGTGAAATATGAACTGCATAATAGTGTGACTTAACTGAGACTTGGTGGGTTTCCTCTAGTTTAATAATGTATGCCTTGCAATTGATGAATATTATGCAGCAGCGATCTCCCCAGCTCTGGTAAAACAGTTGCGTGAAGAAACTGGAGCAGGAATGATGGACTGCAAGAAGGCTCTTTCTGAAACTGATGGGGACATTGTTAAAGCCCAGGAGTTCCTAAGAAAGAAAGGGTTAGCAAGCGCAGACAAAAAGGCCAGTAGAGCAACTGCAGAGGGAAGGATCGGATCATACATCCATGACAGCAGAATTGGGGTCCTAATCGAAGTGAACTGCGAAACTGACTTTGTTTCTCGTGGCGAAATTTTTAAGCAGTTGGTTGATGACCTGGCCATGCAAGTGGCTGCTTATCCCCAAGTACGTTACTTGGTCCCTGAAGATGTCCCGGCAGAAATTGTCGATAAGGAAAGGGAGATAGAAATGCAGAAAGAAGACCTTCTGGCAAAACCAGAGCAGATCAGGTCAAAAATTGTAGAAGGCCGAATCAGAAAGAGACTTGAAGAATTTGCATTGCTAGAGCAACCATATATTAAGAATGACAAGATTGCCGTCAAGGATTGGGTAAAACAGACAATTGCAACAATTGGAGAAAATATAAGAGTTAACAGGTTCGTCCGCTACAATCTTGGGGAAGGCTTGGAGAAGAAAAACCAGGACTTCGCTGCTGAAGTGGCTGCCCAGACTGCAGCAAAAGAATCACCGGCAGCGGCAACGAGCCAACCTACTGAAACCAAGGAAACTGTCGAGAAGTAAGTTGCATTTTCTTCCCCGTAACTGTGTGAAGTTTTGTTAATTATAAATGGCCGTCACTCTTCTCACAGTTGAGGTCCATATCTTTTATTATGTTCTTTAGAAGCAATGCTTGAAACCTCAAAATTGTAGGTAGCATCCTGATTTACTTAATATTTCTTCTACATTTTGCTTCATTGGCTTGAATCAATAATCATAGTTATCATGACTCGAAGATTAGATACAGAAAAGGAACAAATAAATCAGAAGTCATTTCCATATTTCATGCTTCATCGTATTTTTGTCCATCATTAAAACTGCAACTCCTTCGTATTATTAATCAGTTAATCGTCATGTTTATACTTTCTTGATGCTTGAAATATAAAACTGCAGACCACCAGCTGTTGCAGTATCAGCTGCTATGGTGAAGCAACTGAGGGAAGAATCTGGAGCTGGCATGATGGACTGCAAGAAGGCTCTTAAAGAAACTGGTGGAGACCTCGAGAAGGCCCAGGAGTACCTCCGGAAGAAGGGTCTATCATCCGCCGACAAGAAATCGTCCCGTCTGGCTGCAGAGGGCCGGATATCGTCCTACATCCACGACGCACGCATCGGTGTCCTCATAGAAGTCAATTCTGAGACCGACTTTGTGGGCAGGAACGAGAAGTTCAAGGAGTTGGTGGATGACCTTGCAATGCAGGTCGTGGCTTGCCCACAGGTCGAGTATGTTTCAGTGGAGGATATCCCGGAAGCCATTGTGAATAAAGAGAAGGAACTGGAGATGCAGAGGGAAGATTTGAAGTCGAAGCCGGAGAACATAAGGGAGCGGATAGTAGAAGGAAGGATCTCTAAGAGGCTGGGGGAGCTTGCGCTCTTGGAGCAACCGTTCGTCAAGGACGACAGCATTTTGGTTAAGGATCTGGTTAAGCAGACCGTTGCTGCCCTGGGGGAGAACATCAAAGTTCGGCGGTTTGTTCGCTTCACTCTCGGAGAGACGACTGGTTGATGATCTCCGAGGGTTTTTCATGCCACAGTTTTTGTAGAGCAGCCATCCACCTGCATAAAAACACAATGTTGGGAGGTTGCGCGACGCGACGCAAGAGTTTCAGTGGTTAGATGCGGTTGTATTTGTATTATTTTGTTGTTGTATCCTCTTTTTCTCCGCCTCGGAAAACATGCAACTGGAAATTTGAAATTTGAAAATACAGAATGTTTGGATGGTTGCAAATACACAGTTGAACTTTGTCATTTTGAACACAGGTTTGTGAAAGAGGGAAGTAGCACTGGGCTAGGCAAGAGAATCACTAGTGTATATAGGGTATATGATGTTCCTTCCAAAGTTCAAATCAAGCTTTGCGGTATCGGAACCGATATCATACCCTTCCTATGCGTGTATCGGCAGTTTCGGATGTGAGTATCGGATTATTCGGTATCATAAAACAAATAATTATTAATATATTATTAAAATTTTAGAAAAAATATTTTATATATTTAGGCATAATTTTAAGTATTTATTGTTTTGTTTCTTAATAATTTTGGTATTAAATGAAATAGTAGTCATCATTGCGGATTGGTTTAACTGCGATGGATAATTTTTTTATATACATGGTTTTTACAAGCTTATTATGTTTTTATACCATTGTTTATTGGTCTTTTTCATTCAATTTTATTTACCGAATTGACTGAAAAAGAGACTGCCGATGTCGATATCGGTCGGCATCGAATCGGGACATGCCAAACCATAGTGGTATCGACCATATCGATTGGATACTATAAACTATGGTTCAAAGTGCATCTCCAGAACGATTCTGTTCCATGTAGGTCATAAAGTTACTAAAACTTGGTTTCCAAGAAGGAAGCAAATTATATGGAAACTTGGGACAACTTTCCATTTACTTTTCATGGTAGTTTTTGGTTGCCAAACAGGTGCTGGTCTATATAAAACTATTCAAACACTCTCGTGCTCTTCCTCCGCCTCTGCAGGATGTTGGGAAAGAAATGCGAAAACCTTTTTCCAAACTAGAGAGTACCCGCGAGAGAACCGAGCAATACAACGTACGAAGCAAAACACCAAAACAAACCACGCAGACACAGAGAATTTTTGACGTGAAAAATCCTTGCGGAAAAAACCACGGGATGATCAGAGTCCAACCCTGAGAAGCCTCCACTAATGAAATAGAAGAATTACACCCTCTACAAACTTCTCCCGATCCAAATCGGATCCCCACAACACTTGGAAGCAAGAACAATGATTACAAGGCTACGAAGAACAAGAACGACGAGTAGAGATTACCCGAATCCGATTCTCCTCCGAAAAAGACCTTCAATCCTCCGTCTTCTCTCCCAAAGTTGCAATGGCACTCTTGCCTCTTTTCTCTCTCTTGTTCTTCAATGTTATGTTATGATTAGGGTTAGGAATAACCATGTATAAACCCCCTAATCCGCAGCAAAACCTGGACCGTAGGATACGATCCAACAGTGATTAAATCACCCTGAAAAATGCTTCAGCCCCGACACACAGATTCGGCCAGAACTCTGTCCTGGCACAGAGTTCGGCCAGAACTCTGTGTTCTGCTTCCAGCAAGGTTCTGGAACAGGGAGGCAGAGTTCGGCCAGAACTCTCCCCTGGGGCAAAGTTCGGCCCGAACTCTGCCCCCTCTCTCCAGCAGCTCCTCTGGCAGCTCCCGAGCTTCTTCGGCTTCTCCGAACGGCCTTGTCACCTCCCCGAGCTTCTCTGACACACAGACGGCGCTCGTTGCACTCCGGGGTCTTCTCCACATAGGTTGGGAACCCCACCCACTCCAACAAATCTCCCCCTTAACAACTATGTGGAGGAGGTCGTCATTCCAACGATCTGCCTGCAGTACTCAAACTTCTCCTCGGAAGAACCTTCGTAAGCATGTCCGCTCCATTGTCATCAGTATGAACCTTCTCAAGCGTCGCGTCCTTCTTCTCAACCACATCCCGTATCCAATGATACCGAGTCTCGATGTGCTTGGACCGACTATGAAATGTCTGGTTCTTCACAAGGTGAATAGCACTCTGACTGTCGTAAAGCAAAGTATACTGCTCTTGCTTCAACCCCATTTCCTACAACAGTTTCTTCATCCACAGCAGCTTCTTGCAAGCCTCCGCCGCCGCAATGTATTCCGCCTTCGTCGTCGACAAGGCAACACACTTCTGCAACCGCGACTGCCACGATACCACTCCTCCTGCAAACATCATCACATAGCCCGAAGTCGATCGTCTCGTATCTACATCTCCAGCCATATCAGCGTCGGTATACCCAACCAGCTTCGGCTCGTCACCACCAAAAGAAAGTCTCCAATCAGCAGTGCCCTGAAGATATCGTAGAATCCACTTGACTGCACTCCAATGTACCTTTCCAGGATTTGAAAGATACCTGCTAACAGTGCCAACTGCATGAGCGATGTCTGGCCTCGTACACACCATAGCATACATAAGGCTCCCCACAGTTGAAGCATATAGAACCCACTCCATATCTTCTTTTTCGTCCTCGGTAGATGGACACTGCTCCTCAGTGAACTTAAAGTGGGCCGTAAGGGGGCAACTTACTTTCTTCGACCCGTCCATCCCGAAACGCTGAAGTACCCGGTGAATGTACTTCTTTTGGGACAAATGTAGCAGCTTGGACTCTCTCTCGGCTGATCTCCATCCTAAGAATAGTCTTCGCTGCGCCCAAATCCTTCATAGAGAAGGTCGCGCCCAGTTGGCGCTTCAACTCCGCTATCCTAGTGGCATTCCGACCCACTAATAGCATATCATCAACATAGAGCAATAAAATAATAAAATCATCATCGACAAAATATCTCACAAATACACAGTGATCCGACGTCATCCGTGCATAACCATGCTCCCCCATAAACGACTCGAACTTCCTGTACCACTGTCTCGGAGCCTGCTTCAGACCATACAAGCTCTTCCTCAACCGGTAAACCAAATATGACATGCCCTTCTCACCGAATCCCTCTGGCTGCTCCGTGTATAACTCCTCCTCAAGATCACCGTGGAGGAATATCGTCTTCACGTCCATCTGCTCGACCTCCAAGTCGAGACTGGCTGCCAATGCTAGCACCACCCGAATAGACGACTGCTTGACGACTGGCGAAAAGATCTCATCATAATCCACGCCTTTTCGCTGACCATAGCCTTTAACTACCAGCCTCGCTTTGTATCAAGGGCGAGTAGCATTATCCGTCTGCTTCACTCTAAACACCCATCGAATCCTCAAAGCCTTCTTGTCCTTTGGCAACCTTACCAGCTCATAAGTGGAGTTGGCGTGTAAGAAACTCATCTCCTCCTGCATAGCCTCCATCCACTCCTGCCTGTGTTCGTCTTCCATAGCCTCTGCAAAACTTTTGGGCTTTCCTCCGTCAGTCAATAGCACATACTCACCCGGTGAGTATCTCGTAGATGGTCGACGCTCTCTGTCGCTCCTTCTCAATGGAGCCACTGGTGCTGGCTGTATACCAACAGCCTCCTCCTCTTCAGGAACTGCCTCCCCGACATGCTCATCCTCCTGAGGGACACCCTGATCACCATCAGCAGGCTGATGATCAAGGTTGGGAGCAACTCCATGTACTGGCTCCCCCATAATTGGATCCTTTACGATGTCCTTTGGAAACTGCTCGAAGCAAAATGACTCTAACTCGGGCAATTCCTCAGTCTCAGAAGGCGTCTCGGAATCCTGAGTGTTGGTCATGGTCTGATCCTCGACGAATACCACGTCCCTGCTTCTGTAGAGCTTTCTTCCTACCGGGTCGTAGAGTCTATAGCCAAACTCATCCCGACCGTAGCCGACAAAGACGCATCGCCTCGTCTTCGGCTCAAGTTTGGTCCTCTCGTCCTTCGGTACATGCACGAAGGCCTTACAGCCAAACACTCGCAGGTGATTGTATGACGACTCTTTGCCGTACCATACTTTGTCAGGCACATCACCCTGCAAAGGAGCACTAGGAGACAAATTAATAACATAAGAAGCTGTGAGAAGAGCCTCACCCCAATAACTGCCCGGCAAGTTTGCTTCTGACAGCAAACATCGCACCCTCTCTATCAGTGTCCTGTTCATGCGCTCTGCTACACCATTGAGCTGAGGTGTCTTGGGCGGAGTCTTCTGGTGTCGTATCCCCTGCTCTCTGTAATAAGGCATCAAAGGGACCGATGTATTTGCCGCCATTGTCGGACCGAACACACAATAACTTCTTATCCGTCTCTCTTTCAACAGAGGCCTGAAACTCTTTGAAAGTAGGCAACACCTGATCCTTGGTCTTTAAGGCATAGACCCAAACCTTCCTGGAACAGTCATCAATAAAAGTTACAAAATAAGAAGCACCACCAATAGATTTTACCTTCATAGGACCGCAGACATCCGAGTGAATCAACTCGAGCAACGCCGGCTTCCTTGAACTTGGATGAATTTAGAAAGACACCCTAATTTGCTTCCCAGCTAAGCAGTGCGTGCACTTCTCCAACTTTGTAGACTTGAGTCCTGGAATCACCTTTCTGTTCACCAAGTAGCTCATCCTCTTCTCGCTGATATGGCCGAGCCACCTGTGCCACAACTCGGTAGACGCATCACTGACTGCGTTCACCTCCTGTGCCCCCTGTGCGCTTTCCTCCATATAGTAGAGATCGGACTTCTTGCTTCCTCTGGCAATCACCATCGAACCTCTAGAAAGCTTCTACTGACTATTCCCGAAGAGACTGAAGAATCCTTTGTCATCCAACCTTCCAACCGACACCAGATTGAAACGGATATCAGGGACATGACGAACATCTTTGAGAACAAGAACCGTACCCGTCTTCGTTCTCAAATGCACATCTCCAATGGCAACCGTCTTCGACACATCTCCATTGTCCATCTTCAACACTCCACAGTCGCCTGTCGTGTAAGTGGCAAATAGTGCCCTGTTGTGAGATATATGCACTAAAGCTTCTGAGTCCACCAGCCAAGAATTGTCATCGCAAGCGAGGTTTGTGATAACCTCATCACCTACGACGATCACATCGCCTCCATGTATCGAGGCCGCCGCTGTAGTGTTCTCATCTTGCTTCCCTTGTCGCCCTTCTTCTCTCTCTTCCAAGCGAAACAGTTCCGCTTGATGTGGCCCTTCTTGCCACAATGGTAACACTCGGAGTCCTCGTACCGATCCTTGGACTTTTTCCTGCTCTTGTCTCTGCCACCTCCTGGACCCCTGCTTTTGTCCCTTCCGTGGCTCTCTGAAACTAATGCCTCTGAGTGGTGGGATATGGATGAAGTGCTCTGAGAATGTCTCCGCATCTCTTCATTCAGCACCCCACTCTTGGCAAACTCCAGACTGACCACGCCCTCTGGAGCAGAAGCGATCATAGATACTCGTACGGTCTCCCACGAGTCTGGCAGTGTACACAGCAGCCATAGTCCCTGAACTTCGTCGTCGAACTTGACTCCCATTGAAGACAGCTGGTCAACCACGCCCTGGAAATCACTCAAGTGATCCGTAATAGACGTCCCATTTTTGTACCGCAGACCCATCATCGTCCGGATCAGGAACAACTTGTTTACCCCGGTCTTCTACAAAGATTCCAGCTTATCCTATAACGTCTTCGCGTGCTCAATATTGGCAACGTAGTTGTACACGTTCTCGTCAACGAACTGCTTGATATATCTGCACACCTGTATATGCTCGAATTTCCAGTCCTCCTAGGATTTATCACTAGGCTTCTCAGATGCAAATACGGGCAGATGCAGCTTCTTGACAAACAACAAATCTTTTATCTTGCTCCGCCAATAGTGATAGTTGGTGCCGTTCAGGTTCACCATGCGCACCGGCTTCGCGTCCATCTCTCCTCTCTAGTTTTCTTGTCAACTCCTAACACCCTTCTGAATTCCAGAACCTGGCTTTGATACCATTTTGTTAGGAAAGAAACGCGAAAACCTTTCCCCAAACTAGAGAGTACCTGTGAGAGAACCGAGCAATACAACGCACGAACCAAAACGCCAAAACAAACCATGCAGACACAAAAAAATTTTGACGTGGAAAACCCATGCAGAAAAAACTATGGGACGATCGGAGTCCAACCCTGAGAAGCCTCCACTAATGAAATAGAAGAATTACACCCTCTACAAACTTCTCCCGATCCAAATCGGATCCCTACAACACTTGGAAGCAAGAATAATGATTACAAGGCTACGAAGAAAAAGAACGACGAGTAGAGATTACCTGAATCCGATTTTCCTCCGAAAAAGACCTTCAATCCTCCGTCTTCTCTCCCAAAGTTGCAATGGCACTCTTGCCTCTTTTCTCTCTCTTGTTCTTCAATGTTATGTTATGATTAGGGTGAGGAATAACCATGTATAAACCCCCTAATCCGCAGCAAAACCTAGACCGTAGGATACGATCCAACGGTGATTAAATCATCCTGAAAAATGCTTCAGCCCCGACACACAGAGTTCGGCCAGTACTCTGTCCTGGCACAGAGTTTGGCCAGAACTCTGTGTTCTGCTTCCAGCAAGGTTTTGGAACAGGGAGGCAGAGTTCGGCCAGAACTCTCCCCTGGAGCAGAGTTCGGCCCGAACTCTGCCCCCTCTCTCCAGCAGCTCCTCTGGCAGCTCCCGAGCTTCTTCGGCTTCTCCGAACGGTCTCGTCACCTCCCCGAGCTTCTCTGACACACAGACGGCGCTCGTCGCACTCCGGGGTCTTCTTCACATAGGTTAGGAACCCCACCCACTCCAACACAGGAGTCGTCACGGCTTTTGAAATTGAATATGACCAGGGACATGAGGGAGAGCCAGAGGATGACGATCCAATAGATGGCTTCACCTCCGTAGCCACTCCCCAATGGAGCTTCAATGTCCATGTTGCTTCTTGCTATAGTTTCTCTCTCACTCTTTGTTTAGTTTAGCTTAGAGATTTTGTTACTTTGTTTCTAAGTGGTCTGTAATGTGTTGTTTAGACCTAACTTTGAGTGTTAAGTCATGGTAGTGATTCCTTATTAGGTACAAAGCGTCCAAAGCTGGTTCAGTTGCGTGTATGACCTGGAGGCGTCTGAAGATCGTTCGCATAATTCTTCTTTTGATAGTCATCCCGTTCCAAAGTCGTCTGAACCGACTGGATGAGCATATCATCCTGGCTCTGCTGAGTCACCAACAATCCTTTGATAATGTCCACAAGCTCTCGAGTATCCCCTTAGGCTGGCTGCACTGACGATACTGAAACTGCTGGCAATGCTGGATGATCAGGCTCAACTTGATGCTATGTTGCGGGATCTAACTTGGACTCTGTCCCTGAATGCTGAGGGTAAACCTCAGGAATCTGCTGACCCGCTGAATGCTATCCTGCCATCGGCGGAGCCGTAGCTAGATGATCGTAAGGATCAGAAATAGTGCCCCTGAAAGATAAGGACATGAGATCAATTCAGAGGACATGACAGAACAAAAATGAAAGTAAATAACAGGCCAAGGGAATACAATAAGATGCACAAATAACTAGAAGATATCAAAGGGATCATGTTAAGGATTGCGACATCTAAACACCGATAACCCCCACACGTCTGACAATGAACCTGCATGGGCCACCAACAAAACCTTGTCATGCCCCAAAACAAAATACCAGAGAGATAGGATGGTACGAAACCAACTACGTAAATCAAAGTACTCCGTGACCCTAAGATACAGTCACGATTGTGAATGACATGGGAGTTTTCCTATAATCCATCAGTCAATACTAGGTCAAGCAATCCTAGATATCTCAATTACAAACAATCAACAACATGTATGATTATCAGGCATATAAAATAGTAAATCATCCCAAACTATAATATATAGATGATCATGAAACTAGTAAGACAAAATGAGATACTAGCAAGAGTATACAAATAATACATGATCAGCTCTAGCCGTAGTCTAGAATATACGAATCCTGAATGTCCTCGGACAGAATATCAAGTCCAAGATACGAGCTAAACATGTGTTTTCATGGTAGCTAAATGCCGCAAAAGAATATACAAGATGATTAGTAGGTCAAAAGCAATAAAATCCACTCAAGTGCTCGGCTGGTGATCTTCCGGGTGGTCACCGTTAAGCGAAATTACGAAAGATTCTCCAATTTCACTATGAGATCTTGTCGTACAAAACTAATGGGGTCCATTAAAGCCCCAAATAGTAAGTACCACAAAGGAAGTCATGGATGAATTATATCAGCATGCAAACATAACAATAAGGAAAGCAGTAAACAATAGCAGTAAAGAAGGAAAATTGGTGCAACAGAAAACATGTAAGGAAAAATTGTATAACAGGAACATGTAAGTAAGCAGGTATACTAAGATCATGAAAGTACCTGGTAGGCAATATGAAAAATAAATTAGTAGTACATGATCATGATAGTAAACATGAATAATCATGAGCACGAAAATAAATGGAACTGGATAAGAAGAAGACTAGACGGTAAATAATCAATTAATTATGACCAATCATGACTTATAGCTTGATATTATTAACTAACTAAGATTATCACAATCATAATTACTAGCACATGTAATTTGAGGTTCCCACGGTCACATGTGATACAGTCTATCCAAGCTATCCAGGCAAATCAATAGTTAGGAATCAGGATAGGAATGTAATACCTGATGGTGTGCTAGAAGTGTGCCCCTCACATCGGAGAGCTCTAAACCCACATGAGGGGCCGAGATAATAGGACTGCATGTAACCTGAAAACCTCTCCTCCTAATGCATCTATGTTATCAATCTAGTCATTATCCTGAACAGTTCATTTAAAAATTCCCGACCATGGCATCTAGGGATCCATCCTAGATATGAGGTTCCCCCTTGAGGAAAATACAAGATGTGACAAGTTTAAACAAACACAATCAGGATACAATACGGGAAAGCAACTACATGCTACAATCAGAAAACAAGAGAGTGCTACTACGAGCCACAACAGAAAATCAGTACATGAATCAGGAGTGCATTACGACGAGACACAACAAAAAATAGTACATTAATCCCTACAAGACAATACAAGAATCAATATAGTGCATGTCAGGATCGATGGGACAGTACAACCAGGTGCAAGATAGTGAAATACAGTACAGTATGATACATGACAATATAGTAGCATGACGTGGTGCTCCAGCACATGACAAGCAGGTAATCGTGTAATAAGGATATCCTTGTGTCGGGAATTGATACCACCACAATCAGTTAATATAATACGATTAGTAATCATAAGTAACTATGCTAGGACAATAGGCAATCATGCAAGAAGTGAAACAAAAATGAGAAATCAGAAAAATACAAAACTAAGGTCAAGAATGGTATAGCAACGGTACACCGAAAAAACACAATAAGTTTGGACCACGCTAAAGCGGTACCGAGTGTTATACCTATACTTCAGGTGCCGAACCAGCACAGTAAAGGGGCAAAAATTGAGTTTTCGAAGCCGAAAATTTGTGCCAATTCTCCCAAACTCAAAATTAACTCAATACACTACTAGAGAATAGTCTCATATATCATGTAAGAATAAGATCCATAAAAAATAGGTATCACCATCAATACCAAGATACAAATACTATATCTCACGGTATGCTCTAAAAATAATATTATGCCATAACCATGACCAAAACCCATGTAAAATCACAAAGCCAAGAAGTAATTAGATAGATACATGTAGGAAACAATTTCATGTTATAATATCTAAGAAACATGCACAGTACAAAAAAATCAACCTTTGGTTCAAGCAATGACAAGAGGTCAAGATCCAAGCCTATCTTCCACTCCACCTCCAAGAGGGGTTCAGAAATTACACTCTTAGGTCTCAAGAACAAGCTCCAAGCCAAGCCCAAGATCAAACAAGAAGTGTGTATAAGAAGATAAAGAGAATAAAGAGAAAAGAAACAAGTTTATAAGGAGGATGGGAGAATATACATGGCCGTTGTATCATCCAAGTCATGGATCCAAGACCTCCACCAAATAATCATGGCCCTCAAAACAAAACCAAGAATCTACTGGTTAAAAGAATTGACTGGTCAATAGCCAAAAACTGAGTCATCTCGAGTCGATCGGACGAGATACTAGCGGTATACCTGTCTGACTGTAAATTCTCCAATTCAATTTACTTTTAGAAATCTGTTCTACGCACTCGTCCTAACACGGGTCTATGACATTGCCAATAAGTACTCTGCAAGTCTCTAGTAGTATGGTGATCAATATGGTTGTCACAACATAGGAAATTATTAAGTTGCGTCACTCATTAATAGTTTTATCGAAAATAGAAGTATTGTCTGATACTACTCGCACAATACTCGATACACAAGAATCAAAAAATCTCTAATACCAGCCAAAAATAATACATTGAATCCAGAAATTCCATCAGGACACGATATCAGTAATCAAGGACTTGCCTTGAGAAATTCCATAACCCTTGATGAAGATACCGAAATCATGAGAACCAAAAAAAATACAATATACGATGCATAACTTTGTATCTATAATATAGATTCAGTGAGACGAGTCTCACATGAATTCCTTTGTAATGTATATTATAGTGTTAGTATTATTTGTGAATTTAATGTGTTTGCATTTACAATGTTGTGTGTGGTGTACCGAGAGTTTGATGGAAATAGATTATCTTCTTATTGTTATGTCTTGTGTTTTAAAATGTATTTTTGATTTATAAAATTTGGGGTATTAGGATTTGTAGACCTTGGTAGCCTGGTTGCTTAACTTTCGTTTGTAATGTATCTTTGAGTGTTAGGAATTGTATTTGACCTTAATATTTATGACGGTTTACTTATATACCATATAGTAATTTTTATCCTCATTGGTTAAAATCTTCGTTTTATTTTCCCGTAGGTTCTTTGACTCGAGGGTTGCATGTCATTTGACGAAGTAGTATTTGTTCACTAGATATGGAAGTGAATTCAGGGAGGCTATCTAGTCTTATAGCATAAAGAAGAATGAGAAACCTAAATAAAAGTCGGAGTTGAAGACTTTTTTTTTCAGTATTTGTGTACTTTATGTAATAAATAAAACCTATACATGTCTATATAAATTTATTTGGGGGTTGACGAATTAGATTTTAATAAGACTTTTAAGTATATAATTTTTTTTCCAGATATGGACTTAATGTTAGCATATAATTTCCTATCTTTATCCTTACCCTAAACTTTATAAGCGATAATCACGAGTGCAAGTATTGGTGTATTTGTAGGTCATGTAGCCTGAAATATTTGTTACGAACTTGACTTACCATATTTCGGGAGAGAGACATGACATAATTATTTTGGTAATATAATTGAGGATGCTATACATTCTACTTTATTTTCAAGTTCGTTATCGCTGACATTCTAGTAAGTGTTGGGTATTAGACCAGAACGAACCTTGCTCTGATACTAATTTTTGGGTGCGTACAGAATCGTTTGCCAACCCACTTGATCAAAACCAATCCTCATCTAACGGACACCAAGCATAAGATGAAGACAAGTATATGGCGGTGATGTATGTCATCTGGAAAAATTCTAAGCTTTAATAACTCAGATAAAATTACAAGATTGACAAAACTCACGTTGAACCCTTTGTCCTAATAGGTTCAACCCCCTCACCACTCTCAAGAAGAAAAACAGAAGATTATAATTGAGATCACTCACCAACCCGTAGAAATCTCCCTAACCGAAGTTGACAACTCCTCGATTAGATCTTCTTCTTCCTTCTATCTTGGATGGAAAAAACCTAAGAGCAAAGTACAGACTTTCTCTTAAATTTTCTTGTGGACGAGTACCCCGAATCTCCACTTTGTGCTGTGCTTTGTGCCTCCACCCTCACCCCATATATATATATATATATATATATATATATATATATATATATATATATATATATATATATATATATATATATATGATGAGAAAAAAAATTATATTCTAGTCATAATAGGATTTACTAAATATGAACATAATATGAATCCTATTATGCCTAAAATATTCTATCAACATCCTATTTTAGATCATAATAGGAATTCCTAAAATAAGAATCCTATTATACCTAAAATAGCACAACATCAATTATGGACATCCAAATCTAATCAAATCAAATTTTTAATTAGATTTGGATTCCACAAATATGTTGTTTAAAATCCAGACTGGACTCCAACAATCTCTCCCTCCAGTCTGATGAGAGGGTATTGACCACATGGATTCTCAACTGGAATCCAGGCATGTCGTCCCACGACAGAATACCTGCTCTCCCATGCCACTGATCACCGATCCTCCGAGTTGCTTTGCATCTTCTTTTGTCTCCAGCTCCCCGACCGTCACTCGACACTAGCTGTCATGCGTAGCACCTCCTGTACCACTAGGATCCTGTCGTATCAATAATACGACCAAGACCGAAGTCCATAACGATCATCCTCATCGTAAGTCTCGGCCGCCTATCCCCGACTTTCATCTTTCACCGAAAAGTGTTAACTTTTCGACGAGCTTCTTTACCCTTGGCTGGCCCAACCAAGCGAACGGTGCGATTCTCCCGAGATTCGAACTCCTGAACCTGCCCACCTTCGTGTTCGAACTTGAAGCTCCCCCATACACATGCGTCCTTGAGCAGAATATCATGCATTGTTCTTGCCGTCGATGACCCACAGCTCCCCATGAACTCTATGAATGATGACGCTCACGCCTCAGATTGAGTTTGCTGCAAACCTTGATCTACTCCCTTTTTTTGAACTGCTAAAATCGATGTCGCTCCGTGAAGCTTTGGCAAACTACCTGTTGTAACACCCAGTTTTCCAGATGAGGGTAATTTTGAAATTTTGTAATTACAATTATTATTTAATAATATTTATTTCATATTATGATTTTAGTGAATTTTAATTATTTTTTTAAAACTATTTAAATTCATGACTTATGATTTGGTGTCTTGCTAGTGTTCATTTCCAGACTGAGGGATATTTTAGTCATTTTCGTAATTTTGAGAATTATTTGGAATTATTAATTATTATTTAGATTTAATAGAATTTATTTGAATTTATGAGAATTTTTAGGAATTATTTTGGAATTGTTTGGACTAGGTTGACTAGTTTTGACTCTTGTAGACCAACCTAAGAGCTAACCCTAGTTAGTATGGACTTGGTTAGGTTATATGACTCTAGTCTAACCTAGCCTAATCCTTGGTTTGGTCATTAGACTCTAATTAGCAATAGGATTTAGAAAGTCATAAGTCATAAGTCATGGCTTATGATTTAGAGCCATTAATAAAATAACTTAGCCATAGCCTATGTAACTTGGCCCAAAGCCCAAGAATTTCAAAACCCTAAGCCCTAGACATTATTGGCCAGCCACCATATCCTCCTTGGGAGCACCACCCTATTTATACTCTCCTATTTTTAGGGTTGCCTCTTTCTTAAGAAGGCTCAAGTTTTAGAAAGGTTAGTTTCCTATGGTATTTCAATTCCTAGAACTCCATTCCTCTTCCTTTTTCATTCTAATTTATTCCATTAGGTCCTAATATGCCTATTCTTACTGTTGTTAATGTTCCATTTCAGTTTGATGTGATTTGAGTGGAATGGGACATTAAGAGAAGAGCCATTGAATAGGGGTTTTTCTTGAAAAGTTCAATAATAGGTAACTCCTCCATTTCTCCATGAAATTTCGATTTGTTTTCATATTTAGGGAGCCCTAGGAGTCCTCTAAGTGTCAGCATTGGTTTCATGTCGGATTACATCAGTTTTGTGTCCTATTTGGACACGTATCAGTGTCCCTAGGAATGTGTTTGTGTAAATGCCTCAAAGGAACTTTTTGGGTCATTTACGAAATCTATTTGAATGGAAATTGCTATTTTGTTGTCGTTTACCTATTTCTTATGGACTGAGGTGATATTGGTGTGTTGTCGTGTCAGTTTGGACACGGGGACACGCTCGCGCGCGCTCGGGATTGGATCCCCTGTTGCTCAGGGTCCCTACTGGACACGACACGAACTTGTTTGACATAAAATTTTGTGGAATCAATGGGGCATGTTCTGTCACCATGCTCCCCAAATTTCTTTGGGTCTCGTGCATTGATTAAGAAGTTATTTGTCGTGCACGGGGCTTACACTGACACTGCGCACTGTCTTCTTCACTCACTGATACGGCTCTAATTCTCAGACACGGCGACACGAGGACTCGATGCAGTCACTTAGACACGAGCACCTAGACCTAGCCTAGGTGGGGACATGACCACGAGGCCTAGTTTGGCCTGTGTCGTGTGCACGACACGAGTGTACGTGTGCACGAGACAGTGCACTGGACAGTGCACTGTTGTACCCGAATTGAGTTTTTCGTTGTTTGGACACGTTGTGTCCTCGTACTTGGACACAATGACACTGATGGACACGTACACTATGAGTATATACTATACCAACCTCTGTATTGAGTTTAAATCAATTTTCACTGTTCAATCTCCATTTTCCCTGATTTCTGATACCAAATGGATCGAATCTAATTTTCTGATTTTAATTTGTTTCTAACTATTTTAGACGCTGGAATTAGTTCACATACATGTGTGTTAGTTCATGATTAGATTGGTTTTTACATGTTAGACTAGGTTTTATGTTCAGGAATTTGATTTCGATGTTGAATTGGATTTTTTGAATGCATAGGACTGAATACTTGACACTGAGTTCAGAATACACAGGCCTTTCCCCCTCATTTCATGTCACACATTGCACTGTTATAAGTTCACTGCACATTGTATGTTACACTGATTTGGTTTAGTTCGATGTAGACACATTATGCACTGTTTGGTAAACTTTGAAATTCTGGGAATTTATACACTGTGTTATCTGTTTTAAAATCGAGGTTGACACACTGATATATGCCCCCACACACACATTGACACTCTTACTTATAACTCAAATCATTGCCCACCAAATGTTGCTAAATAGTTGTGCTTTTATTTTGAATTTACAAATTCCTCCAATTCCTTGATACCATGTTTTCAAATGTAATTCCTGAGAATTCAAGCTTGGTTTACTGATTTTGTGATGTTGATTTAACTGTCATGTGTTAACCTGAGATGGGTTGGAAACTTGAGAAATTGGTTTTGATATTAGTTGATACATGATTTTTGGTTCATAAGGAGAAAACTGAGATGTTGATCTGGGACACTATACACTGAACTAACACTGATATATCCCCCATGAACTTGCTGTCACACACATCACCCTCTCAACACACATACAAATCTGAGTTTGGGCTTTGAGCCAATGGTTGTGTTTTCCTCATTGATTTCCTTTCCTTTTCGAATTGGCTATTGAACCTGAGTTTGCAAACACCCTACTGTCTTGTGAACACACATGTTCAGCCTATAACATTTCACTCACCCACACAACACTGTCACAGCCATACACTGTTAACCTGAGATGAGAATTCCTGAGAACTCCTTTACCTGTGCCATATATTATACATACACTCTAGTGTACTTTTTCTGTCAACACAAACTGAAATAGATGCACCCTCCACACACTGCTTCCTGTGATGATATCACACACACACACACACACACACATGTCTTCTATCCCTAACCAGCCTAAACTTAGTCCTAAACCTGTCAATTATAGCCTATATATAGAAGCCCCAAACCTGTCATTGTATTCCCCATTTGGACAGCCTAGGCAACCCCAAAACCTGTCCTATATTGCCACAAAGCTCTGTCCACACAGCCCATTTACTTGTCCCAAAACCTGTCCCCAAGCAGTCCCATGGCACCCCTTAAACATGTCCTAAAATCACATGTAGCTGTCCCACAAATTAGTACATATGCTGTCCCCATTCCTGTCTATTTGCTGTCCCAAACACAGTCCAAATTTAGCCTATAAGCTACCCCAAAAGTCAGTCCATATTAGCCTTAGTTTCAGGCATATAGGAACCCCTCATATCAGTCCTTTACACCATGCACTGTCACATGTATAAGATGACACTCATTTCCCTCTACTTTGTACTTGACACACCTGAGATCACTTACACACCCACACAATCAAATGCCCTTGAACACACACATGTTAGTACTCTCACACACACATGCCCATGTCTCATGTCACTAACACACACACACTCTAGCCTAACACACATGCCTATACACTCTCATGCCTCACTCTATATCTCACACTCTCTCATGACACACACACATACACTAGTATATATATATGTCACTCTCACTCTCACTATTTGACACACACTCTTGTATTTAACACACACCCAATTTCCATGATACACACTCACACATACACATGCTCTTCTCTATCTCTCTCTCAATATATATATGTATATATTATATATGGCTAATGTGTTAATATGATAAATAGAGATTCCCTATAGTTATATACATATATGTGTGTATAGACATGTATATATGTGGGTATAAGATATATGGCCTAGTGTTGATTTCTCTTTTCATGTACACATCCATGTTCACACACACACATAGCTTACTTGTTAGTTCCTTTCTCTTTATATATATATATATATATAATGTTGAATATGCATGAATAGGATGTGCCTTGATATGTGCTTGTGTTTGGCTTGTATAGCCTTGTGATTGGTGTGTGATTGCTAGACTAGGCTTGGTTAGGCCTAGTGAGACTTGTTAGACTTGTTTGGGCTAGGACTTGACCTAGTTTGACTAGTGTGGTTGACTAGAGTTGACCAAGTATCGACTTTAGCCTAGTTTGACCTAGACAGCATGCAGATGCATTGTACATTTCATATATCACCCTCTGTATACATCTTGACTTGTGTTGCTCTAACTAGGAGTCAGGTACCTCATCTCGGACAGTACATTTACTTCAGACATTCAGATACGAGGCGAGTACATTCTCTGATCGTTTCATACTTGTCACGATTTATATTCTCGCTCTAGATTACTTTTACTTGATGCTGTCACGTTATCATCACGGATTGGTACTATACGGATCTCTCCTTGGGATGTTATCCCCTTTAGCGGGCGCATCAGATACTTTATGACATGTGTTTCATGTACATCATGTATTCCTTGCTTCTGCGTTATTCATGTACACTCATGTTCTCTCATGTTCTTACATGTATGTTCATGTACTCTCATGTTCTTTCATGTACGCTCATGTTTGCTCATGTGTCTCTTGTATAACCAAAATATCATGTCCGTAACGTAACTTGAATAGATCCTTGTGTACTGATTGTGGGTAGGGGTGAGTATAAATGGTCATGTGATTTACCCATCATGTTCACTCTGTTACTTTTTATGTTTTAGCATGTACAACACAGCCTTATTGGCTGGTGTCCTACATGTTCACTCATGTACATCATGTTCAACCTAAGCCAATTACATGCCATCTCGTACTCTAAATCACTAGTTACTTACAGTTCTTACTTATCATGTATATATTTCCAGTTATCAAATATCTCTTCTATTTCATGTACATCTTCTTACAGCGTTTCATGTATCTTACTCTATTGCTTGCTTTATATTTCCTGCCATGATATGAACTGCCTGAGATGTACTGTGCTCGCTCCCGTCCTGACTGGACCTGTTGAAAATTTTACAGAGGATGATGAGGAACCCTGCACCCCCTTACTTGGAGCTTGCCTAGATGACACTCGCGACCTGGACCCCTGGAGAGGTTCAGCCAGCTGCTCAGGATGATACCTTGTATAGTGTAGATAGCTTAGACTATTTCTTTTCATGTTTAGCTTTTGTCATTGTTTCAGAGTTGTATATTGTAGAGATGTTGAGACTTGTATTTCATTTCTGTTGTATCTCAGTTGAGGTTTTCCTTATCTATTTCATCGTGCCATTTTCTATCTATAGATTGTGATTGAGTTATACCTCTGTGTTGGCCTCCTTATGGAGGGTATTCATATTATGTTAGTTATAGTTCATGACCTAGAATAGCGTTCTACCGCCAATACTGCGGCGTAGGCTGGGCGCTGTTACGTACTCATACCCTCACGGTGGGTGCGGGTCGTGACACGTTTTTAGTGGTGGCCCATGTAGGTCGAGTTTATGTAGTGGTATTCGAACTAGAGTATCACTACAGCCTGCAGTAGGATTAGGATTATTTTTGGAGGTACTCAATCATATTAGGAAAAACTCTTAATCAGATTCTTTTTGTCTAAAATTGTTGCTTATGGACTTCCCTTTGAATATAAACTGTCCTCCTTTGAAATTTCGCTTCATTCTCAGAAATTGCTTCTTATTTTGATCTATTTTCGTGATGGTTATGAAGACACGATCTCATCACTTCGGTTCGGGGAATACTATCGAGAGTCTGGCCATCTCTCGTCCTGTTCATCAGGGCCTCGAGACCGCAGCTTCTATTGTGCCGACTCAGGTTGGCATTTCTTCTACATTGGAGGTGCACCTCTGTCTGTACAGAGACTTTTCTCGTCATTTCTGATTCTCTCAGCAGCAGCGGTTCATGCAGCATCAGGAGTAGACCAGGGGAAATCAGCAGGGTGAGCTATCGTCAGGACTGTCAAGGATGCACAGACCATTGGAGATCTTGCTGTAAGTTCCGTTCTTCTTGATTCCATTCCCAAAATTGACTTTTATAACTACCTTGAAATCCGATTCCATCTGTTCCTTGTTGATTGATTAATTTTGTCATGTTGCTCTTTCGTTATGTTTG
Organism: Iris pallida; assembly: GCA_029216955.1. Lineage (NCBI taxonomy): Eukaryota > Viridiplantae > Streptophyta > Magnoliopsida > Asparagales > Iridaceae > Iris > Iris pallida. Next base: position 1,043,070 of record JANAVB010040019.1, on the reverse strand, counting down.
TTTTCTTCTGAGAAAATCATATGGGCTAGGTCACCTCAGTTATGGGATCTAGAATCTTCGATGGTCGTGTTAGTTGGCATAGTGAGGACATATAGTCAGATTTTGGATGTATTTCTCGGGTATGGGAATTTAAGGTTTTTGCCGTCGCATGCGGCAATGCGAAAATTTTAAATACTATGAACCTAAGGGTACGTACCTTAGTCAAGGACTCTGTGATTATCGTAGCCTTGCTCACTAGCATGATGAAGACTCTGGACAACATGATTTTGGACAGACGCATATGATTATCTGACGGTACATTTGAGACTTTGATTGTGGGGTGTTTGACCTAGAAGGACTACTACCATTTTAATTTCGAGGACGAAATTTTTATAAGGTGGGTAGGATTGTAACACCCAGTTTTCCAGATGAGGGTAATTTTGAAATTTTGTAATTACAATTATTATTTAATGATATTTATTTCATATTATGATTTTAGTGATTTTTAATTATTTTTTTAAAACTATTTAAATTCATGACTTATGATTTGGTGTCTTGCTAGTGTTCATTTCCAGACTGAGAGGTATTTTAGTCATTTTCATAATTTTGAGAATTATTAATTATTATTTAGATTTAATAGAATTTATTTGAATTTATGAGAATTTTTAGGAATTATTTTGGAATTGTTTGGACTAGGTTGACTTTGACTAGTTTTGACTCTTGTAGACCAACCTAAGAGCTAACCCTAGTTAGTATGGACTTGGTTAGGTTATATGACTCTAGTCTAACCTAGCCTAATCCTTGGTTTGGTCATTAGACTCTAATTAGCAATAGGATTTAGAAAGTCATAAGTCATGGCTTATGATTTAGAGCCATTAATAAAACAACTTAGCCATAGCCTATGTAACTTGGCCCAAAGCCCAAGAATTTCAAAACCCTAAGCCCTAGACATTATTGGCCAGCCACCATATCCTCCTTGGGAGCACCACCCTATTTATACTCTCATATTTTTAGGGTTGCCTCTTTCTTAAGAAGGCTCAAGTTTTAGAAAGGTTAGTTTCCTATGGTATTTCAATTCCTAGAACTCCATTCCTCTTCCTTTTTCATTCTAATTTATTCCATTAGGTTCTAATATGCCTATTCTTGCTGTTGTTAATGTTCCATTTCAGTTTGATGTGATTTGAGTGGAATGGGACATCAAGAGAAGAGCCATTGAATAGGGGTTTTTCTTAAAAAGTTCAACAATAGGTAACTCCTCTATTTCTCCATGAAATTTCAATTTGTTTTCATATTTAGGGAGCCCTAGGAGTCCCCTAAGTGTCAGCATTGGTTTCGTGTCGGATTGCATCAGTTTCGTGTCCTATTTGGACACGTATCAGTGTCCCTAGGAATGTGTTTGTGTAAATACCTCAAAGGAACTTTTTGGGTCATTTACGAAATCTATTTGAATGGAAATTGCTATTTTGTTGTCGTTTACCTATTTCTTATGGACTGAGGTGATATTGGTGTGGTGTCGTGTCAATTTGGACACGGGGACACGCTCGCGTGCGCTCGGGATTGGATCCCTGCTGCTCGGGGTCCCTACTGGACACGACACGAACTTGTTTGACACGAAATTTTGTGGGATCAATGGGGCATGTTCTGTCACCATGCTCCCCAAATTTTTTTGGGTCTCGTGCATTGATTAGGAAGTTATTCGTCGTGCACGGGGCTTACACTGACACTGCGTACTGTCTTCTTCACTCACTGATACGGCTCTAATTCTCAAACACGGCGACACGAGGACTCGATGCAGTCACTTAGACACGAGCACCTTGACCTTGCCTAGGTGTGGACACGACCACGAGGCCTAGTTTGGCATGTGTCGTGTGCATGACACGAGTGTACGTGTGCACGAGACAGTGCACTGGACAGTGCACTGTTGTACCCGAATTGAGTTTTTCCTTGTTTGGACACGTTGTGTCCTCATGCTTGGACACAATGACACTGATGGATACGTACACTATGAGTATATACTATACCAACCTCTGTATTGAGTTTAAATCAATTTTCACTGTTCAATCTCCATTTTCCCTGATTTCTGATACCAAATGGATCGAATCTAATTTTCTGATTTTAATTTGTTTCTAACTGTTTTAGACGCTGGAATTAGTTCACATACATGTGTGTTAGTTCATGATTAGATTGGTTTTTACATGCTAGACTAGGTTTTATGTTCAGGAATTTGATTTCGATGTTGAATTGGATTTTTTGAATGCATAGGACTGAATACTTGACACTGAGTTCAGAATACACAGGCCTTTCCCCTCATTTCATGTCACACATTGCACTGTTATAAGTTCACTGCACATTGTATGTTACACTGATTTGGTTTAGTTCGATGTAGACACATTATGCACTGTTTGGTACACATTGAAATTCTGGGAATTTATACACTGTGTTCTCTGTTTTAAAACCGAGGTTGACACACTGATATATGCCCCCCCACACACATTGACACTCTTACTTATAACTCAAATCATTACCCACCAAATGTTGCTAAATAGTTGTGCTTTTATTTTGAATTTGCAAATTCCCCCAATTCCTTGATACCATGTTTTCAAATGTAATTCCTGAGAATTCAAGCTTGGTTTACTGATTTTGTGATGTTGATTTAACTGTCATGTGTTAACCTGAGATGGGTTGGAAACTTGTCACGACCCGCTTCCCAAATTATTGGGCCAGGCCGAGCCATGTCCAGCCTACGCTTGTTAAAGCGTAGTAAGCTGTTCTAAGAATAGACAATAAAGGATCTAAGCTACTAACAGTTCTAAAATCACATGTAAATGTTCATCACAACACAATATCTATAAGCGAAGGTAAACAAACACAGATTTAATAATACATAACCAAAGTATCTAACTGGAGACAAAGTCCAGTATCCAAATATAAGAACAGACAAAGTCTAAGTCTACTAAACATATGAAAGATAACTAAGCAAGGTTCCCCGCTGGGGCCTCTTCTGGAGCTAAGGCCAGGTCCATGGTAAGTAGGGCATGTGTCCTCAGGATTATCATCTGTAATATTTTCACCAGGTCTAATCAGGACGGGAACGAGTACAACCCATCTAGAAAACCCAAGTAAATGACAGAGAACTCTAAAGCAGTTATAGACAGTTTTATTGATGAACATGGTAGTATATATTCAGGTGATGGTATAGAGAAACAGTTAAGATACAAGAAAAGAAAGGTAACTAAACAAGAGAAGAATCATGGCAATGATGACGATAATAAAAGCTAACTGAACTAGAATAACATGTATGAGTCCAGACAGTACAATATAAGTCTAATGTAATCCCAGTGTGAGTCCAGTCCATATAATCCGATACCAGATGATTTCCGATACAAGATGAGTCCAACAGTGATCAATGAAACCAGGGTGAGTCCAACTATGATCTAACAGTGTGTTTTAAAATACCGAGGTCGACATATAAACGGCTGTAGGTATCAGGCACATCCCTTACGGATCAGGCAAGAGATGGCTATGCTTCCAGTAGAATCTAGTTGGAGATTCCAGATTTGGGGTATGTCTACATGTCTTACTCAATATTTCCCCGCCCAGCAAGTGAATCCAGTACAAGACACAAGAATCGAGATGAGTCCGGCCAAATGATGATTCCAGAAATGATTCCGGAATGATTCCAGTGATTCCAGTAATAGAGATCAGTAAGTAAGGTATGTGTCGCATACATGAATCCAGAAATATCCATACGTGTTGATACAGAGAATCACATAGAACTAACTAGAACTGAAATACAGTAATTGACAAATAAATGAGAGAACTATCAGAGAATGTACTCGCCTCGAGCAAAGCAAGAATACCAGTACGAAGGTATAGATGTCCGGTATCCTGTCAATAATGATATACAACTCAGTTCTAAGCTATGATCAACAATATACTAGTGGTGTGACACGACTCCTAACTGGATACTAGCCAAGTGGGGACCTAGCATAAAAGTCTAATGTGAAGTGCCACTATACACAAACTAACTCTCTAGGATCTTTACACTAGTGCGGGGTGAGGTCCAATACGCCTATAACTCAAATCAACACAAAATATTGAAAGTCGTAATTATTTAATAAATAAATCAGCTGTACACTATGTTCCAACAATTTTTGAGATAGACAAAAAGCTCAAATATATATAAAATAAAGTATCAAAATGATGCTTGTTATTTATAGAAATTTATACTAATTTTTCTGGGATTTATAAACCCTCACAAATATACTGAAAATGAGTTCTGTTTTCCTATTTTTATAAAATACCAAAAGTACTTATTAAATGCTAGAAAAATTATAGAAAATTATCTAAATTAACATAGTATTTAAATATAATTTTTCCAAGATTTTTACAGTAATTAAAATATATATAAAAATTCAAAACAAGAAAGTAACAATATCTAGAAAAATAATTAATTATAAATTAAGAATAATACATAATCAAAATCTACAGATGCTGTCGGATGATAAAATAAATATCACCAACGTGTTCAGAACGGTCAAATCAGCTAGGATAGCCTACCCATAAGTCCAATTTGGACACAGGGGCAAAACGGTAATTTCGGGTCAAAATGATGTCCGCCGTTGGACACACTTTGCACCGAAAAATGTGTCAGGATGGAAGTCTACAAAACCTAGCAAATTATATGTCCACGAATCCAGAATAATGATACGAACCCAACGGTATGTCCGAAATAGGATTCCGATGTGCCGATCTCAAAATGATATGTTGACGCGACACTTGGTATCCGGTTTGCACGGAAATGCATGCCAAAGCAAACATCTTCAAAACTTAGCAAATTATATGTCAAAGAGTCCAGAATGACGATACGAACTCAACGGTATATCCGGAATGGGATTCCGATGAGCCGAACTCAAAGTGACCCGTTGACTCAAAAAGTGGGACCCGCTTTGTACCGAAATACGTGCCAGGGCCCACGTTCTCCAAATCAAGCAAACTTTATATGAAAACATGCCAGAACGACGCCACGAGTCTACTGGTGGTGTCAGAAATTGAATCCGGAGCCCCGGGTTCAAAAATGGAATTTAACAAGTGCAAATTAAAGAATTCGGACGGCCAACTTTGGCGTCGAATTCAACCAACCAAACGTGCTTATAATGAAACGAAATCTAAAGGAGACAGGAAGAGGGTTATACCAGCTGTGCACCGGAACTGACGGCGCACAAAACGGAGCTGCAACGACGAAGATACGAGCTGACGAAGTCGGCTCCACAAAACTGTCCAAAAATAGTTCAATTTAAAACGTCAACTTGGTGGCCAGTTTTGAGGTATCAAACGACATAATTAACGGACGAAAATTGACAGGAGTGAAGATGGATATACCAAGATTGCGACGGAGTGAAGAAATCGCCGATCCAATGGTCGAATCGACCAGAAAACATGCGCAAAGTTGCTGCGACGAAACACAATTTCAGCTTCGTTCCCGAGCGCGTCACGACGGAATTACGTGGAAGATGCGCGAAACGCCTAGGCGGCGCATCCTGGTGGACGGTGGCTGCCATGGGGTGGTGCGCCGGGGTGCGCCCAGGGGGTCGGGGGCCAGCCACGGTGGCGGCAACGCCGTGCGGCGGCGCGGCGGCGCACGACGGCGGCCCGCGCGCGCGCGCACGTGGCGCCGCTGCTGCTGCTGTCGCTGCTGTGTTTGCAGCTACTGCTGCGGCTTGCTGCGCCGCGCTGCAGTGGAGCGGGGGAGCCAGGCCGGGGCATGGCGACGGCACGTCGACGGCGGCAGGGCCGTGCGGTGGTGGTGGTGAGGGTGGTTAATGGTGGTGGAAGGCTATGGAGATGGTGAAGGTGGTGAGTATGATGGTGATGAAGTGGTGGAGAGTAGGAGGAGGAGGAGACGGTGGTGCTCGGCCATGGTGGTGGTGGTGTACGTGAGGGTGGTGATGGAGGTCGGCTATGGTGGGGGTGGGAGTGGTGTGTGTTGTGTTTGAAAATAAAGAGAGAGAGAGAGAGAGAGGGAGTTATATTATTGTGTGTGAGAGTGTATAATGAGAGGAGTGTGTGAGAATAGAGGGAGAGTGAGATATTTAGAGAGAGAGAGGGAGGGAGTGTAGTCGGCTAAGGGGGGGTTGTGCTGTAAAGTAAGGGTGAGGGGGGGGGTTGTTGTTTGTAATATGAGAGGGAGATAGAGTGATATGTTAATATATATAGTATATATATATATGTAGGTATATATATATATATAAAGAGAGAGAAAGTATAGAGAGAGGGGAGGGGTTCGGCCACCTGGGGGTGGCTATGATGGGGTGGAGTGGTGTGAGTGAAGAGAGAGAAAAAGAGGTATTTATTTATTTATATATATATATGTGTATATATATACAAGAAATAAAAATGAGATATTTGTAAAAATATAGAGAGGAAGAGATATTTTCAAAATAGGAAAAATAGGAAAATTATGCGGGACACTTGGGCAGTCATGAGAGGACAACGTGGAGCTGGGGTTCGGGTCAAAATCGGACAGAGTGCAATAATTGAAATTAAATACGTATTTATAATCACGGGAAAATAAATAATATATGGGGACTCCAATAAATGGGACACAAGTTTCATGTGGGTAGTAGGCTTCATGTGGGCCACGTCCATACTTTGGGTCGACTAGGTTGGATCGATGTCGGGTCCCAAAATTAAATTGGAAAATAAATCAGGTTTTACGGTAGACAATAAATCGGCCTAAATTGACCCGGAAGTTGTGCGAAGAAAATGGAGCACAAAATGGAGTGTCTGAGTGGGACACGAAGGTCATGGATGGAGAGCATCTTGAGTAGATCATTCATGAGAAGTTGGTTCTGGGAAAACGACTGGTCTCGTGCTCCTAAATTAAAAGTCACGGTGACGTGCAAACGAAGATCAAAAATAAAAGTGGGAATAATTATTCAATGATTAATTGGTCTAAGTTGACCCGAAGTTGCGCGATACAAAAAGAGCACAAGGGAACGAATTTAAGTGGCACACGATATATCAAAACGAAGATAATCTTGTCTACTTCAAAACTCGTGAAGAGAGTTTACAGAGATTGGTATCCCTGACGCTCCAGAGGTCAAAGTCACGGGAATGAACATTAATGATCAAAACAATTAAATAAATAAAATATTTATCGATAATAATTCATTTAGAAAAATAAAAATAAACCCCTGAAATTCAGGGGGCTTACATCCTACCCACCTTACAAAAATTTCGTCCTCGAAATTAAAAATCATCCAACCGATCAAACTATAACATGTAGCTGCTCAGGCTACGATACTCAATCTGCTATACTTGCAATCATCTCTTCCGTTTCTCTTTACAACCTTTTTGGTTCAGGTTCAACAAAGGTACTTCTATCATAAACTACGTCATATATCCTTTAGAATCTTCCACACTAACATGAAACATTTATGTATACCCTAAACTATAGGTCATTCTCCGGGTATGTCTATAAGCCTATAATGCTTAATCATCAATCATATTTTCAATCTCAATTGTAAATACTGGATTTCCTTATCATATCCTAAGTATCCTTATTTCATCAATCCACAGTTCCTTGGCATCATTTATCGTCAATCCTTTCCTACAGTTTTCCCTTGAAATCATACGTTCAATTCTTATCCTTGGCGTAGAGCCTTCTTCTTTTTACTCAGCAAGTCCTCCGAATACAAATCCTCGATTTCAAAACTCCCGATTTATTAATTACCAATGTACATATGTCTCTGTCTTATTCCATGTCTTTTTAACTGATATCTTTCCGATCTCGTACGCAATACGATAACTCATTCTAACTTATTCTATATCAATCCACATATCGTTCTACCCTTTAATCACATGTAATTAGCTATAGATAACCAACCAAAATTCTATGAATGCTAAATCCTCAAACTCTAAGCACAAGATTCTAATCCTCAATCCATAGTCATAACAATATAATATCTCATTTCTCCATCTTTAGATACCCTATCTCGAGTCATACTATCAATGCAATCATTCTTAAGGGTTTCCAAGTCTACTACAGTCAGTCGCTTATACCTGTCCTATAAGCTTAATCTAACCAATCCCTAGGAAAAGTACTTATCACAAACACATAATACATCTATAGTTATACTACAGGATCAGTCAACAAGGTTTGGCTATTTCGATCATCTATCAAGTAGAAGGTAACAAGGTCTAAGACTGGGTCAAGCAATCCATAACAATGTCCAAACAAGTTAAAGGTCAAGCAAGACAGGAAAATTTATTGGAATATCTCCAAGAATGGTACGAAGACAACGAATAAATAACGAGAAGAATTATCCAAGAGGTTAACGAAGAAGAGTTTAGTCAAGTCATAGGAAAGATGGAACATAAAAATAATTATGTCCAAAAGATAACATGAAAGCAATCATGTCGGAGAGTCCTAGAGAACCTGTAATTCTAGTTGTAGATGTAGATAGAACATAGTTAATCAAGACGGAGAAGAATAATGATAAGAACTTATTCTTGCTCATTCGATCATAAGAAAGTAAACCAAGTTGAGATATGATCTGATAACCATACACGTCTTCCTGAAATCATGTTGCCAGAATTTTTGCCCCACCAGTAAGCTTAGATGCAATAAACGATAGAGTCATAACTAAGGTACAAACCCTATAATCATGTTATCTAGAATCCTCGCCACGCCAACCGGTATGGCTGCGAGAAAATCTAAATTCTATGAATAGGATAGTACATCCAAAATCAGGCTCTACATTTTTGTCATACCATCTAATATGGCTGCGATAAATTCTAAACTCCATAACTAAAGCAGACGTTTACCTTATCAGAATATATCACAATTCAATCTACAAAATTTATCACGATGCAAGATCAAAGTTAACAACAAAAATCAGAAATTAAATTCAACAATGAATTTAAAGGAGAGTAAATGAAAACAGGTGAAAACAGATTTCGATGTAAGATTAGAGTGAGATCCTCAGGAGTTATCCCAAAGGTACAAACTTGGTCTAAATTGATCTACTGAAATACAACAAGAGGCTAATTATAGCTAACGGTCCTATGCTGTGATGAGTTCTCCTATGTTGCAATCCTAGATATCCTCTAGGTGTTCTAAATGTTGTCCTAGTATTATCAAGTTGTCCTAGATCCTAATTGCAGGCATGCTTGGTACAATAACGTAACCAAACAACTTAAGTCTGGACCTGCATGGGCCACCACTAAAAACAAGTCACGATCCGCTTCCCAAATTGTTGGGCCGGGCCGAGCCATGTCCAGCCTACGCTTGTTAAAGCGTAGTAAGTTGTTCTAAGAATAGATAATAAAGGATCTAAGCTACTAACAGTTCTAAAATCACATGTAAATGTTCATCACAACACAGCATCTATAAGCGAAGGTAAACAAACACAGATTTAATAATACATAACCAAAGTATCTAACTGGAGACAAAGTCCAGTATCCAAATATAAGAACAGACAAAGTCTAAGTCTACTAAACATATAAAAGATAACTAAGCAAGGTTCCCCGCTGGGGCCTCTTCTGGAGCTAAGGCCAGGTCCATGGTAAGTAGGGCATGTGTCCTCAGGATTATCATCTATAATATTTTCAACAGGTCCAATCAGGACGGGAACGAGTACAACCCATCTAGAAAACCCAAGTAAATGACAGAGAACTCTAAAGCAGTTATAGACAGTTTTATTGATGAACATGGTAGTATATATTCAGGTGATGGTATAGAGAAACAGTTAAGATACAAGAAAAGAAAGGTAACTAAACAAGAGAAGAATCATGGCAATAATGACGATAATAAAAGCTAACTGAACTAGAATAACATGTATGAGTCCAGACAGTACAATATAAGTCTAATGTAATCCCAGTGTGAGTCCAGTCCATATAATCCGATACCAGATGATTTCCGATACAAGATGAGTCCAACAGTGATCAATGAAACCAGGGTGAGTCCAACTATGATCTAACAGTGTGTTTTAAAATACCGAGGTCGACATATAAACGGCTGTAGATATCAGGCACATCTCTTACGGATCAGGCAAGAGATGGCTATGCTTCTAGTAGATTCTAGTTGGAGATTCCAGATTTGGGGTATGTCTACATGTCTTACTCAATATTTCCCCGCCCAGCAAGTGAATCCAGTACAAGACACAAGAATTGAGATGAGTCCGGCCAAATGATAATTCCAGAAATGATTCCAGTGATTCCAGTAATAGAGATCAGTAAGTAAGGTATGTGTCGCATACATGAATCCAGAAATATCCATACGTGTTGATACAGAGAATCACATAGAACTAATGTCACTCCCCGATCCTGGAATACGTATTTTAATACGTAAACCGATAAATTGTATTTATCTTGTATTTATACTATATTTATTATGCTGTATTTCTTCATGCATTCCCAAAAATATTTGACAAAATATTATTTTCTAATTTATTTTCTGTATTTGGGCCTACAGTTTTGGCTCATTTGGGTAACCCATTCTTGGTTCACCAATGGTTCATTATGAACCTATGTGTCCAAGATCTTTATATATACTCATCTCATTCTCTCTCCTCTCATTTACTTCCTCTTATTTACTTCCTCCACCAACCAAATATTTCCTCCATCAACCAAGGCAAGTACCAACTTGCTCAAGAGATGGATCCATAATTTTGTCAATGATTTCTTACAAAACTATTTGCCAAAATATGTTCTTCTCCTCAATCTATACTAGTTTAGAACTTGGAAATTTCCATTTTGAAGCTTTAATTTTTGTAGATCTAGGTTTTAATTATTTTTGGATTTTGAATGGTTTGATCTACTTTAGTTGGATTTTATAGGTTTTTGATGCTTCCATGCGGAAGAGCATTCAGTTTCACCCAAGTTAGAACCTTGGAAATCTAGATTTGGAGTTCGGATGGCTAAGTTATGATGCTTTGAAGTTTGGCTTCAGCCATGGTGTTCTTGCTGTTTGGAGAAGACAGTGAACAGTGTGCTCCTGTTTGAGCACGCTTCCTGTTGGAAGCATGTCCCTCCTTGAGCTTGCGTGACTTTTCACGCAGCTCCCTCCTTGAGCTTGCGTGACTTTTCACGCAGCTCCCTCCTTGAGCTTGCGTGACTTTTCACGCAGCTCCCTCCTTGAGCTTGCGTGACTTTTCATGCAGCTCTCTCCTTGAGCCTGCGTGACTTTTCACGCAGCTCTCTCCTTGAGCCTGCGTGACTTTTCACGCACGCTGCCTTGAGTAAGCCTGAGTGAGCCTGCGTGACTTTTCACCCCTTGAGCGTGCGTGCTTTTGTGCGTACGCTTTTGATATTTTATCAGATATTGTATGCCCATTTTATATCCTTACGCCTTTTGTCCCGAGCATGATATGAGCACTAAGGTGACCCCGGAGAACAAAGTGTTCCTACCCGATACCTGTACCTGAAAGTTCCAGTTCTTGTTTATGCTCGACAAAAGACTCGTAACTCCACGTGGCGTATTTGCAATGGTGCATTACACTAAGGAGGGTAGCACATGTTGACATACTGATTGACATGGATCCTCTTTGGGGTACTCGTACTAAAGTACGACTTTTGGAGGATAATCATGCAGGCCACAGCATGTGAGTCCAAGATTTCACCTAGGGTTAAACTAGGCAACTAAATATACTAGATGCATGGGGAGGGCAGAATCCCGAGATCGTGTTACACCAGCCGCCTTGAGATATTGTCTTGACGCGCCGGCTGGTCTCCACGGATACTGTGTCATCTGCAACGAGTGGATGACTGTATCCGATTAATTCCTGCTATATAATATATGTTTTGGCAAGGTGGCCTTACGAGGGACATGTGCTCAATAACACCTGTCTACGCGAACCCCTGGGTTGGCTAGCCTTGCTGGAAAGATACGATCTGAGGATTTTCTATATAACATGATGCGAGGATAACCTCGTCCCACTAGAAACTCGTAGACTTGATTGGCCGTAAAAATGACTTGCTTGTATCCTATTACCTTTCGTGAATAACTGAGGGAAGCGGACTGTCATGGTACGTGATCCAACCCATGTTCTTGTTTGATTGTTGGGTTGGTTATCGTACTATGATAGGCTGTGGACCGAAGTTATGAACAGAAGACTTATTCTGGTTGTGAAGTGCTACTTCTGTGAAAGACTGAGGGATATGGTCTATCATGGTACATGATCCAACCCATGTTCTTGTTTGATTGTTGGGTTGGTTATTGTGCTGCGATAGGCTATCGACCGAAGTCACGATCAGGAGATTTTATTGTTTATACCTTTTAACTTATGTGAAAGTTATAGAGTACGACACGTCCCGACTCCATGCGGCACCTTTTGTCCTTGTTTGGTTGTAAGGGTGCCATATGGGTTCGAGGATGTTGCGCTACCCTATAATAGTAGCATAAGTATTACTATTATCAATCATTCTATTTAACTGGGTTTTTAATCTTAACTCTTGTGCCCCTTTGGCGGTACTTGCTATTCGGGGCTGACCCCGCTGGTTTTGTTTGGCCAGATTCCGTAGCAGAGCCTGAGGACACGATCTTCCTCCCTGACATCCATGGTGCATACTAGGAGCATGGCGGTTCGGGGACTCGAGTGGGTTTCTTCTCCACCACTCCTGCTTATATTTTGTGCGGCATTTAGCCACCGGCACATGTTAGCCGGATCACTTGATATTTTGTGTCAGTACAGAATTGTAAATAAACAGACTGCAGCTGTGTATAATTTTGTACTCCTGACTCTCTGAGATAGCTAAATTATAAAGCTAGTCTCTCATGATCATTTTGATGAAGCGTCGGGGACGCCTTACTGCTTTATCTTTAATATTTATTTAATTGCTGATGTGACTTGATTAATTGAGACATAGAACTCTGTGGGACCATAGGAGACTTGATTGTAGCATGTACCCCCTAGTCTCTCGACAGCCACGATCGCCTTATGACGTTACGTACCTCATATGGAGTAGCTGGCCTAGTCCGTCTCCGTATTTCGGTACTGGGGCGTGACAAGGTTTTAGTGGTGGCCCATGCAGGTCCTGATTTTCAGACTTGTGGGGTATTGCGAATTATTAGGAGTCTCAATCAAAACTTGTTCCCCTTGAAATTCAGTTTCGAATTCTCTGTCCTTGCCTTGATCTCTAACCTGACTTGCATCCTCGAAATCTTCCTCGTCCGGACTTGATATTCTTATATTCTTCTCTATAGGGGTGCTTCATTCTCAGTAGCGGGAGAGGCCCATAAGAAAGAGCAGCAAGAGCATGGCTCGACTGGGCAGCAGCAGGGGAGAGAACCTTGTCCAGTACAGGCACGAGCAAAAATGGAACCAGAGGCAGTACAGCCGCAGGTTATTGAAACTCCTGCAGCACCCGCAGCGACGGCAGTACCAGACGCCGTAGCACTCCTGGAGATCATCCTGGGGTTTCTTGTCACTAACCAACAGCAACAGACTCAGCAGCAGGAGCAGAACGTGTTGCTGAACCAAGGGATTCAGTTAGCTCTTGAGAGGAGTGTCGGGGCTGACTCGGGAGCATCAGGAAGGTTTCGTCGCTTGAACCCGAGGTATTTTGATGGCACGGAGGATGCCATCACTGCGGATGCCTGGATTCAAGACATCGAAGCCATTCTTGTGGCAGCCAAGGTTCCAGATGATGAGAAGGTTGATCAGGTCAAACTGGTACTTCAGGATCTTGCCCGCGACTGGTGGGCATCAGAAGAAGTTGGTACAAGACGCCCTATTCGTTGGACCACCTTCAGTGACAGATTCAAGGCCAAGTATTTTGGCGTAGTAGCTCGATATGAGATCCAGCAGAAGTTTATCAGCCTCAAGCAAGCAGCAAGACCGTAGACGGGTATGCAGCAGAGTTTTGCAGATTGTGCCATTTTGCACCAGCAATGGTGGCAACGGAGCCAGAGAAAGCTATGAGGTTCCAGCAGGGACTTCATTTGAAACTATTACAGCTTGTGGAAGGACACGACTACCAGACGTTTGACGCTGTTTTGACGGCCGCTCGGAGGCACGAGCTTACCCAGCAGAGGTTGGCATCGAGGACAGGAGGTCAGAAGAGATCTCATTCCCAGGTTGGAGGAGGAGCAATGCAGCGAACATCGGTACCAGCACCTGGTGTACGTATTCATGATGCAGGAGCGCCGCGGAGGACGGCCGTGTCAACTAATACAGCGCCAGTTCGGCATCAGCAGCCGAGAAACCAGCAACAGCGTCAGGGAGCACCCCAGGGCTGTACATTCTGTGGGAAGGCAGGGCACACGAGGGAGGTGTGCCGGTTAGCGAATGGCTTTTGCTTGAGGTGTGGTAGTTCAGACCACCGTATCTCCACTTGTCCTGTGATACAGAGGCCAGGAGGGCCAGCTCAGCAGTTTCCAGCATTGCCAGCTTCGGTGGCAACCCCGAGTGGAGGGCCAGTATTAGCAGTAAGGCCCCTAGCCCAGCGTCTACCAATGCAGGCTCAGATGTTTCGCCAAGCACAGGAAGCCGAAGGCCCTCAGAGGCAGCAACAGCATGGTCGAGGAAGGCCGCAACAAGGGGCTCCGCGGGGCCAGGCTCTCACATTGACCTTGGGAGAGGCTCTAGCGTCTAGTGACGTGGTGGCAGGTAAAATTCTCGTCACCTCATTTCCCGCTGTAGCATTATTTGATTCAGGCGCTTCTCATTCATTCATCTCTGCACAATATGCTACACGGATTGGATTAGAGTTTGAGGCATTGCCGGAGAGGATGGATATACTCACCGGCATTGGGCTCGTAGAAGTTAGCAGAGTGCGCTTTTCATGTCCGGTGGAGGTGTGTGGGCATTTACTGCCCGCATCATTGATTGAATTCCCTATGGGGAATTTTGATATTGTTCTTGGCATGGACTGGTTGAGAGACAGTCATACGACAATTGATTGTAGAGGAGGTAGGGTCATATTCAACGTTCCTGGGATGGAGCAGTTCATCTTTACTCGAACCTTGAAGAATCAGGCCGGAGGCGTCATCTCAGCAGCAGTGTCAGAGCCAGGACAGATTCTGAGAGTGGTCGAAGATTTTCTCGACGTCTTCCCTAATGAGCTTTCAGGGATACCTCCAGTCAGAGAGGTAGAATTTAGCATTGAGTTGAACCCTGGAACGAGGCCTATTGCAGACAGAGTTTACAGAATATCGTCGTCAGAACAGGATAAGTTGTATCAACATGAAGAAGAGTTGAAGTCTAAGAGATTCATCCGAGACAGTAAATCGCCCTGGGCCATGCCAGTGATTCTAGTTCCCAAGAAGGATGGGTCGACGAGGATGTGCATCGACTACCGCAAGCTGAATGCAGTAACAGTGAAGAATAAGTACCCGCTACCAAGGATTGATGACCTGTTTGACCAGTTGAGCAAGGCCAGCGTCTTTTCCAAGATCGATCTTCGGTCAGGATACTATCAAGTAAGAGTTCGGGAGCAAGACATACCGAAGACAGCATTCAGATCTAGATATGGGCATTATGAGTTTTTAGTAATGCCCTTTGGACTAACCAACGCCCCCGCAGTATTCATGGATTTAATGAACCGCATCTTTTTGTCGTATTTGGATAAATTTGTGGTGGTGTTCATAGATGACATTCTTGTCTATTCCAGCAGTGAAGAGGAGCATGAGAAACATCTTAGGACCGTCTTACAGACATTGAGGGAGCATCAACTTTATACGAAGCTCGACAAGTGTAAATTCTGGTTAGATCACATTTCGTTCCTGGGGCATATAATTTTTGGGGCAGGAGTGTCAGTGGATCCGAAGAAGATTGAGGCCGTAGAGCATTGGCCAGTCCCGAGAACGGTTGCAGAAGTACGAAGTTTCTTAGGACTAGCTGGTTACTACAGAAGGTTCGTGGCGAACTTTGCCAGGATCTCTGCGCCCTTAACGCGTTTGACGCACAAGGACGTAGAGTTTGTTTGGTCAGCTAGCTGTCAGGCATCATTTGAAGAATTGAAGAAGAGATTGATCTCAGCCCCGATCTTGACGCTTCCAGTAGGAGCGGGAGGCTTTACAGTATATTATGACGCATCAGGGAAGGGTCTTGGATGTGTATTAATGCAGCATAGAAAGGTGATAGCATATGCGTCTCGACAGCTTCGAGACCATGCGAAGAATTACCCGACTCACGATTTGGAGTTAGCAGCTGTAGTGTTTTCACTCAAGTTGTGGAGGCACTATTTATACGGAGATCGGGTAGAGATCTATACTGATCATAAGAGTTTGAAATACGTATTCACGCAGCGAGATTTGAACATGAGGCAAAGAAGATGGTTAGAACTACTGAAGGATTTTGACTTAGATCTTCAGTATCATCCAGGCAAGGCGAATATAGTTGCAGATGCACTGAGTAGGAGAGACAGTGCCTTTATCTTGACCTCGCAGAAGCATATTTTAGAAGACCTTCAGAGTATGGGAATCGAAGTAGTTTTGCTAAAGGATATAGGAAGAATGACCAGTATGCAGACTCAGTCAACCTTAGTAGAGAGGATAAGGGCAGCACAAGCAGGAGATCCACAGATTCAGAAGTTGCGGTCGGAGTGTGAATCAGGCCGTAGGAAGGAGTTAGTGATTCATGAAGATGGTACGCTCAGGTTTGGAAACAGACTCTGTGTACCGAGTGGAGACCTTCGGCAAGAAGTTATGTCCGAAGCTCATAGTTCTATTTACTCCATTCATCCAGGAGGAACGAAGATGTATCGAGATATCTGGCAGTACTTTTGGTAGAATGGCATGAAAAGAGAGATAGCGAGATTTGTATCCAAGTGTCTGGTATGTCAGCAGGTGAAAGCCGAGCAGCAGAGACCAGCAGGGTTGCTACAGCCGCTTCTTATCCCAGAATGGAAATGGGAGCACATCACAATAGATTTTGTGACCGGTTTACCTAGATCCCCGGCTGGCAAGAATGCAGTCTGGGTAATAGTAGATCGACTCACGAAGGTCTCTCATTTCCTTCCCTTCCGAGTTGGACAGGCTACTGAGCAGTTAGCAGAAATGTACATGAAGAAGATAGTAAGGCAGCACGGTGTTCCAGTTAGTATAGTATCAGATCGGGATACGCGGTTTACTTCCCATTTTTGGCGGAGCTTGCACCAAAGTTTGGGAACCAAGTTAAGATTCAGTACTGCTTATCATCCACAAACTGACGGGCAATCAGAAAGAACCATCCAGACGTTAGAAGATATGCTACGGGCGTGTACCTTAGATTTTGGCAGATCTTGGGAGGATCACCTTCATCTAGTGGAGTTCTCCTATAACAACAGCTATCAGGCTAGCATTCAGATGGCCCCGTTCGAAGCATTGTACGGAAGGAAGTGCAGGTCCCCTTTGGCATGGGACGACGTCGGAGAACGGAAGTTGTTGGGACCAGAGATGATCACGCAGACTGTGGAGATAGTTAAGTTGGTCAGAGAGCGCCTTCGAGTTGTATAGGACCGACATCGTCATTGGGCAGATCAGCATCGTAGGCCTCTAGAGTTCAGAGTTGGCGACCAATTATTTCTGCGGATTTCGCCTACTCGGGGTATCATCAGATTTGGAACCCGAGGAAAGCTTAGTCCAAGATACGTTGGTCCTTTTAAGATTCTCGCTCGGGTAGGCGATGTGGCTTATCGACTTGCCCTTTTGTCTTCGTTAACTGGCATACATGATGTGTTTCATGTGTCCCAATTACGTAGGTATGTCCCGGATCCGAGTCATGTCCTCGATCATTCTGAGTTAGTCGTTGGTACCGACCTAACTTACGAGGAACAACCTATATCTATTTTAGACCGGCGAGAGAAGGTACTCAAGAATCGGACGATAAATCTTGTCCGTGTTTCATGGAACCATCACTCTTCGGAAGAGTCAACCTGGGAGCGCGAGGACGAGATCAGATCTCGGTATCCGCATTTGTTTGACAAATAAGGTATATTTTTGCACCTTATTGACACGATTCCATGCTTATCTGTACCTGCTTGTTTTGTACTTTGTGATGTATGATAATAACTACTATGATAGTTAACTTATATATGATTGTGCCTTGCTTGCCCTGATTTCACTATCTTGTCTTGGCTGGAATTCCGAGGACAGAATTTTTCTAAGAAGGGTAGAGATGTCACTCCCCGATCCTGGAATACGTATTTTAATACGTAAACCGATAAATTGTATTTATCTTGTATTTATACTATATTTATTATGCTGTATTTCTTCATGCATTCCCAAAAATATTTGACAAAATATTATTTCCTAATTTATTTTCTGCATTTGGGCCTACAGTTTTGGCTCATTTGGGTAACCCATTCTTGGTTCACCAATGGTTCATCATGAACCCTTTGGTTCATCATGAACCCATGGGTCCAAGATCTTTATATATACTCATCTCATTCTCTCTCCTCTCATTTACTTCCTCCACCAACCAAATATTTCCTCCATCAACCAAGGCAAGTACCAGCTTGCTCAAGAGATGGATCCATAATTTTGTCAATGATTTCTTACAAAACTATTTGCCAAAACATGTTCTTCTCCTCAATCTATACTAGTTTAGAACTTGGAAATTTCTATTTTGAAGCTTTAATTTTTGTAGATCTAGGTTTTAATTATTTTCGGATTTTGCATGGTTTGATCTACTTTAGTTGGATTTTATGGGTTTTTGATGCTTCCATACGAAAGAGCATTCAGTTTCACCCAAGTTGGAACCTTGGAAATCAGGATTTGGAGTTCGGATGGCCAAGTTATGATGCTTTGAAGTTTGGGTTCAGCCATGGTGTTCTTGCTGTTTGGAGAAGACAGTGAACAGTGTGCTCCTGTTTGAGCACGCTTCCTGTTGGAAGCGTGTCCCTCCTTGAGCTTGCGTGACTTTTCACGCAGCTCCCTCCTTGAGCTTGCATGACTTTTCACGCAGCTCCCTCCTTGAGCTTGCGTGACTTTTCACGCAGCTCCCTCCTTGAGCTTGCGTGACTTTTCATGCAGCTCCCTCCTTGAGCTTGCGTGACTTTTCACGTAGCTCTCTCCTTGAGCCTGCGTGACTTTTCACGCAGCTCTCTCCTTGAGCCTGCGTGACTTTTCACGCAGCTCTTCTCTTGAGTCTGCGTGACTTTTTACGCACGCTGCCTTGAGTAAGCCTGAGTGAGCCTGCGTGACTTTTCACCCCTTGAGCGTGCGTGCTTTTGTGCGTACGCTTTTGATATTTTATCAGATATTGTATGCCCATTTTATATCCTTATGCCTTTTGTCCCGAGCATGATATGAGCACTAAGGTGACCCCGGAGAACAAAGTGTTCCTACCCGATACCTGTACCTGAAAGTCCCAGTTCTTGTTCATGCTCGACAAAAGACTCGTAACTCCACGTGGCATATTTGTAATGATGCATTACACTAAGGAGGGTAGCACATGTTGACATACTGATTGACATGGATCCTCTTTGGGGTACTCGTACTAAAGTACTACTTTAGGAGGATAATCATGCAGGCCACAGCATGTGAGTCCAAGATTTCACCTAGGGTTAAACTAGGCAACTAAATATACTAGATGCATGGGGAGGGCAGAATCCCGAGATCGTGTTACACCAGCCGCCTTGAGATATTGTCTTGACGCGCCGGCTGGTCTCCACGGATACTGTGTCATCTGCAACGAGTGGATGACTGTATCCGATTAATTCCTGCTATATAATATATGTTTTGGCAAGGTGGCCTTACGAGGGACCTGTGCTCAATAACACCTGTCTACTCGAACCCCTGGGTTGGCTAGCCTTGCTGGAAAGATACGATCTGAGGATTTTCTACATAACATGATGCGAGGATAACCTCGTCCCACTAGAAACTCGTAGACTTGATTGGCCGTGAAAACGACTTGCTTGTATCCTATTACCTTCCGTGAATAACTGAGGGAAGCGGACTGTCATGGTACGTGATCCAACCCATATTCTTATTTGATTGTTGGGTTGGTTATCGTACTATGATAGGCTGTGGACCGAAGTTATGAACGGAAGACTTATTCTGGTTGTGAAGTGCTACTTCTGTGAAAGACTGAGGGATATGGTCTATCATGGTACATGATCCAACCCATGTTCTTGTTTGATTGTTGGGTTGGTTATTGTGCTGCGATAGGCTATCGACCGAAGTCACGATCAGGAGATTTTATTGTTTATACCTTTTAACTTATGTGAAAGTTATAAAGTATGACACGTCCCGACTCCATGCGGTACCTTTTGTCCTTGTTTGGTTGTAAGGGTGCCATATGGGTTCGAGGATGTTGCGCTACCCTATAATAGTAGCATAAGTATTACTATTATCAATCATTCTATTTAACTGGGTTTTTAATCTTAACTCTTGTGCCCCTTTGGCGGTACTTGCTATTCGGGGCTGACCCCGCTGGTTTTGTTTGGCCAGATTTCGTAGCAGAGCCTGAGGACACGATCTTCCTTCCTGACATCCATGGTGCATACTAGGAGCATGGCGGTTCGGGGACTCAAGTGGGTTTCTTCTCCACCACTCCTGCTTATATTTTGTGCGGCATTTAGCCACCGGCACCTGTTAGCCGGATTACTTGATATTTTGTGTCAGTACAGAATTGTAAATAAACAGACTGTAGCTGTGTATAATTTTGTACTCCTGACTCTCTGATATAGCTAAATTATAAAGCTAGTCTCTCATGATCATTTTGATGAAGCGTCGGGGACGCCTTACTGCTTTATCTTTAATGTTCATTTAATTACTGATGTGACTTGATTGATTGAGACATAGAACTCTGTGGGACCATAGGAGACTTGATTGTAGCATGTACCCCCTAGTCTCTCGACAGCCACGATCGCCGTATGATGTTACGTACCTCATATAGTGTCATGACCCGGTCCCAATTTCTTGGGTCGAATCGGATCATGCCCAGCCTGCACCGTTATGAGACGACGGCAGTAAGCTGTTCCATTGCAGGTATTCACAACAACACAATTACATTTGTCACAACTGTTCTATTCGAAATTGAAACTTTATTTGATAAAATATTCAGAAATACAACTGGAAGGGAAATACTGAAATAAAATACAAGATCCAAGAAAATGAAAAAAATGCAGAAAAGGGAAAACTATCTAAGCATCAGGTTCAGTTGTTCCAGGTTCAGCGTCCTCCGGAGAAGGCTCCGGTACCGTCGCAAGGTAGAGAACCGAGTCATAATAGCTATTATGATATAGCTCATCATCCTCAGTGTTACCTAAAATGTTGTCTCCAGTCAGGAGGGAGCAAGAACGAAATATGCATCTCATATCTTAAATAGTAATTGGAAAGTGCAGGATAAACAGTTTAAAATAACAATTTTTAGCAGTTTAAAATAGTTCAGTGTGTTTTGAATATGCAAACGTTTATGACCGGCTTGGGTTGAGCAGTAGTATCCTAGCGATACGATATGGCTTATCCCCGTGTGTGAGAGGGGTAAGCTAACACAGTCAGTTCAGTAGGGGCTTTGGTCATAAACGTCTACACTACTCCCCCAGTCCCAGATTCAGTAATAGTAACAGTCGGTAGAGTTCCGTGCCAGCAGTGTGGTTTAACATGCAGCTTAACTTTACTAAATAAAATACAGGAATACACAGTTCGAAACTTGCCTTGTATTAGATTGACTGGAAAGACGAGTCGGTACCGAGGAGGAACGTTAGTTGTAACTTCGAGTTCCTACAATTGAGAACTCGACTTAGATCCTTGAATAACCAGACTAAGTGTGCTAGTTGCAATCTCTAGTAGTCATGTCCTAGTCAGGTTTTATGTTGTATTAATTTACAGCTAACGATTATGTCGCAACTACGTGCGTTGATTAAGCCGGTTAATTGGTTTATTTGGAAATACACGAGAATCAATTACAATTGGAAAACTTTGTGTTTTGTAATATATTTATAAAAATACAATTTCTTTTAGTAATAAACCGTGAACTAATTATTTAATAATATTTTATCCATTTTAACTAGATTCGTAAATAATCAGTAAATCGCGCTCTAATCTACGATTACGCGACTAATCAAAACCACCCAAATTCACATCCACCAGAAAAAGAAAAATAAAAATAAACTACGCTACACAATACAGTGGCACAGCTAATGGTCCTAGGGTGGGCTTATGCCCGGTACAATTTTCTTTTACATTAAATAAGAGAAAATTACTGAAATATTAAATAAAGTGCAGAAATTAAATGACTATAATAAATAGCCTAAATGTTAAAATGAAACTAAGAGTCTCAGACTCGGTCCATTCCTCAAAATTCGGCTAATACCACAACGTCCGGTCGGACCGGTGCGTTTGCATTTCGCCGGGGCCCACAGACCGGTACGGTCGTCGCCCAAAAAATCAGTTTAGAAATTCATTTTCGAAAGCCAATTTGAAATCAATATAAATATAGTTTTGTAAAAATTTGGGCAGCACTTCCTCTATTTCGGGACAAAACCAAAACTGGGAAATGCGCCACAGAAAACCTGCAAATATTCCAATCCAAAATAATCCAACAGAATAAATCAACCAAAATAATCCCAAGCCACAGAAAATAATTCCAATCCACCGAATTTCCCAAAATGTCCGGGAATCCCATAATCCAACCAATTCACACCAAACCAGCAGATAAAACACAGGAACATACGCTAACGTAGCTAATCGAAAATATAACGCAGC
This sequence comes from Iris pallida, assembly GCA_029216955.1. Taxonomy (NCBI): domain Eukaryota; kingdom Viridiplantae; phylum Streptophyta; class Magnoliopsida; order Asparagales; family Iridaceae; genus Iris; species Iris pallida. Next base: position 1,020,455 of record JANAVB010040019.1, on the reverse strand, counting down.
TAACTGGATCTCCCGAAGGGAATCCGGGGACCGATTTCATCACCGACTCTACGGGAGGGACGAACTACTGTGATTACCAAAAAATTACCAAATTCCGTTGGCGGGGAGCCACGGGAAAATCTTGGGAAAAATTCGAAACGAAGTTCGACAGCAGGTCGTAGATCCTGGACAGCAAACTTCGCAGATCCAGACTCAGCCACGCACAAAAGAGGGGCGCGCACGGGAGGGAGATCGGTTGGCTGTACTAGGGCACGCCTCGCCGGGACAGAGGGTTGGCCGCGGGAGAGTCCGCGGACAGCGGCGGACGAACGCGGAGAAGCCGCGGAGGGGCTCGGGCTCGCATGCGCTGGAGGCGCGGACGGGGTCGGGGCCGACGGCTCGGCGGATGCGGTGGCCCGGAGATGAGCGGAGCCGCGGGGACACGTGGCAGGGGTCCGGCGGGACGGCGCCGGAAGGGCGGCCGCACGGTGAGGGCCACGGCCTGGGGGCGCGGGTCCGGCGTTGGGCTCGGTGCTCACGACCTCGGGAGGCGGGTCCGGTATAGGGCCGGAGGAGATCGGGTTTGGTTTGAGATGGTAATGGTGGTGGTGGAGTGTTTGCTTAAGAAGAAAGAGAAGAGTATATATGCTGGAGTAGTTCGTGAGGAGTGTTTTAATAAGGAGAAGTTGAGTGGTTTGAGGAGAGGTTATAGCAAGAGTGGGAGAAATGTAGGGAGAAAGTGGGTGATGTAAATAGAGGAAGATGGAGAGTTGGGGAGTACGTGGGGAAGTGGGGGAAGTGGAGGGTTATTATTAGAGGGTGGGTTGTAACGTGTGTGGCTTTGTGTGGTGGGGAGAAAAGATGGGAAATAGAACAGGTGGAGATTTACCAATTCAAAGGGAGAAAATTGCTGGTCCTTCGGGACCAGCCAAAGACTAGGTTTTAGTTTTTTTTTTTAATTTATTTATTAAAAAGGTAAACCAAGTCAGATTCAGGATTAGAAAGAAATAAGAAGAATGGGGTCGGGCCTGGGTCTGGGCTCGGACTCGGGTCTGGGTCCGAAAACAAAAATCCAAGTTATCATAATTATTTTCAAAAATCCTTTTTCACCAAATAATTAATAGTAATATTTAATAATAATAATTTTTTTGAAAACATTAATTAATATCATAAATATTTATTTAAATGAACTACTACAAGAATTATGGGTTTCACATATAGAGTAGCTGGCCTAGTCCGTCTCCGTATTTCGGTACTGGGGCGTGACAACTAACTAGAACTGAAATACAGTAATTGACAAATAAATGAGAGAACTATCAGAGAATGTACTCGCCTCGAGCAAAGCAAGAATACCAGTACGAAGGTATAGATGTCCGGTATCCTGTCAATAATGATATACAACTCAGTTCTAAGCTATGATCAACAATATACTAGTGGTGTGACACGACTCCTAACTGGATATTAGCCAAGTGGGGACCTGGCATAAAAGTCTAATGTGAAGTGCCACTATACACAAACTAACTCTCTAGGATCTTTACACTAGTGCGGGGTGAGGTCCAATACGCCTATAACTCAAATCAACACAAAATATTGAAAGTCGTAATTATTTAATAAATAAATCGGCTGTACACTATGTTCCAATAATTTTTGAGATAGACAAAAAGCTCAAATATATATAAAATAAAGTATCAAAATGATGCTTGTTATTTATAGAAATTTATACTAATTTTTCTGGGATTTATAAACCCTCACAAATATACTGAAAATGAGTTCTGTTTTCCTATTTTTATAAAATACCAAAAGTACTTATTAAATGCTAGAAAAATTATAGAAAATTATCTAAATTAACATAGTATTTAAATATAATTTTTTCAAGCTTTTTACAGCAATTAAAATATATATAAAAATTCAAAACCAGAAAGTAACAATATCTAGAAAAATAATTAATTATAAATTAAGGATAATACATAATCAAAATCTACAGACGTTGTCGGATGATAAAATAAATATCACCAACGTGTCCAGAACGGTCAAATCAGCTAGGATAGCCTACCCATAAGTTCAATTTGGACACAGGGGTAAAACGGTAATTTCGGGTCAAAATGATGTCCGCCGTTGGACACACTTTGCACCGAAAAACGTGTCGGGATAGAAGTCCACAAAACCTAGCAAATTATATATCCACAAATCCAGAATGATGATACGAACCCAACGGTATGTCCGAAATAGGATTCCGATGTGCCGATCTCAAAATGATACGTTGACGCGACACTTGGTATCCGGTTTACACGGAAATGCGTGCCGGAGCAAACGTCTTCAAAACTTAGCCAATAATATGTCAACGAGTCCAGAATGACGATACGAACTCAACGGTATATCCGGAATGGGATTCCGATGAGCCGAACTCAAAGTGACCCGTTGACTCGAAAAGTGGGACCCGCTTTGCACCGAAATGCGTGCCAGGGCCCACGTTCTCCAAATCAAGCAAACTTTATATGAAAACATGCCAGAACGACGCCACGAGTCTACTGGTGGTGTCAGAAATTGAATCCGGAGTCCCGGGTTCAAAAATGGAATTTAACAAGTACAAATTAAAGAATTCGGACGGCCAACTTTGGCATCGAATTCAACCAACCAAACGTGCTTATAATGAAACAAAATCTAAAAAAGGCAGGAAGAGGGTTATACCAGCTGTGCACCGGAACTGACGGCGCACAAAACGGAGCTGCGACGACGAAGATACGAGCTGACGAAGTCGGCTCCACAAAACTGTCCAAAAACAGTTCAATTTAAAACGTCAACTTGGTGGCCAGTTTTGAGGTATCAAACGACATAATTAACGGACGAAAATTGACAGTAGTGAAGATAGATATACCGAGATTACGACAGAGCAAAGAAATTGCCGATCCAACGGTCGGATCGACCAGAAAACACGTGCAAAGTTGCTACGACGAAACACAATTTCAGCTTCGTTCCCGAGCGCGTCACGACGGAATTACGTGGAAAATGCGCGAAACGCCTAGGCGGCGCGTCCTGGTGGACGGTGGCCGCTACGGGGTGGTGCGCCGGGGTGCGCCCAGGGGGTCGGGGGCCAGCCACGGTGGCGGCAGCGCCGTGCGGCGGCGCGGCGACGCACGACGGCGGCCCACGCGCGCGCGCACGTGGCGCCGCTGCTGCTGCCACTGCTGCGTTTGCAGCTACTGCTGCGGCTTGTTGTGCCGCGCTGCAGTGGGGCAGGGGAGCCAGGCCGGGGCATGGCGACGGCACGCCGACGACGGCGGGGCCGTGCGGTGGTGGTGGTGAGGGTGGTTAATGGTGGTGGAAGGCTATGGAGATGGTGAAGGTGGTGAGTATGATGGTGATGAAGTGGTGGAGAGTAGGAGGAGGAGGAGAGGGTGGTGCTCGACCATGGTGGTGGTGGTGTACGTGAGGGTGGTGATGGAGGTCGGCTATGGTGGGGGTGGGAGTGGTGTGTGTTGTGTTTGAAAATGAAGAGAGAGAGAGGGAGTTATATTATTGTGTGTGAGAGTGTATAATGAGAGGAGTGTGTGAGAATAGAGAGAGAGTGAGATATTTAGAGAGAGAGGGAGAGAGTGTAGTCGGCTAAGGGGGGGTTGTGCTGTAAAGTAAGGGTGAGGGGGGGGGGGGTTGTTGTTTGTAATAGGAGAGGGAGATAGAGTGATATGTTAATATATAATATATATATATATATATATATATGTAGGTATATATATATATATATATATATATAAAGAGAGAGAAAGTATAGAGAGAGGGGAGGGGTTCGGCCACCTGGGGGTGGCTGTGATGGGGTGGAGTGGTGTGAGTGAAGAGAGAGAAAGAGAGGTATTTATTTATTTATATATATATATATGTGTATATATACAAGAAATAAAAATGAGATATTTGTAAAAATAGAGAGAGGAAGATATATTTTCAAAATAGGAAAAATAGGAAAATTATGCGGGCCACTTGGGCAGTCATGAGAGGACAACGTGGAGCTGGGGTTCGGGTCAAAATCGGACAGAGTGCAATAATTGAAATTAAATACGTATTTATAATCACGGGAAAATAAATAATATACGGGAACTCCAATAAATGGGACACAAGTTTCATGTGGGTAGTAGGCTTCATGTGGGCCACGTCCATACTTTGGGTCGACTAGGTTGGATCGATGTCGGGTCCCGAAATTAAATTGGAAAATAAATCAGGTTTTACGGTATACAATAAATCGGCCTAAATTGACCCGGAAGTTGTGCGAAGAAAATGGAGCACAAAATGGAGTGTCTGAGTGGGACAGAAAGTCATGGGTGGAGAGCGTCTCGAGTAGATCATTCATGAGAAGTTGGTTATGGGAAAACGACTGGTCTCGTGCTCCTAAATTAAAAGTCACGGTGACGTGCAAACGAAGATCAAAAATAAAAGTGGGAATAATTATTCAATGATTAATTGGTCTAAGTTGACCCGAAGTTGCGCGATACAAAAAGAGTACAAGGAAACGAATTTAAGTGGGACACGATATATCAAAACGAAGATAATCTTGTCAACTTCAAAACTCGTGAAGAGAGTTTACCGAGATTGGTATCCCTGACGCTCCAGAGGTCAAAGTCACGGGAATGAACATTAATGATCAAAACAATTAAATAAATAAAATATTTATCGATAATAATTCATTTAGAAAAATAAAAATAAACACCTGAAAGTCAGGGGGCTTACAAAACTTGAGAAATTGGTTTTGATATTAGTTGATACATGATTTTTGGTTCATAAGGAGGAAACTGAGATGTTGATCTAGGACACTATACACTGAACTAACACTGATATATCCCCCATGAACTTGCTGTCACACACATCACCCTCTCAACACACATACAAATCTGAGTTTGGGCTTTGAGCCAATGGTTGTGTTTTCCTCATTGATTTCCTTTCCTTTTCGAATTGGCTATTGAACCTGAGTTTACAAACACCCTACTGTCTTGTGAACACACATGTTTAGCCTATAACATTTCACTCACTCACACAACACTGTCACAGCCATACACTATTAACCTGAGATGAGAATTCCTGAGAACTCTTTTACCTGTGCCATATATTATACACACACTCTAGTGCACTTTTCCTGTCAACACAAACTGAAATAGATGTACCCTCCACACACTGTTTCCTGTAATGATATCACACACACACACATGTCTTCTGTCCCTAACCAGCCTAAACTTAGTCCTAAACCTGTCAATTATAGCCTATATATAGAAGCCCCAAACCTGTCATTGTATTCCCCATTTGGACAGCCTAGGCAACCCCAAAACCTGTCCTATATTGCCACAAAGCTCTGTCCACACAGCCCCGTTACTTGTCCCAAAACCTGTCCCCAAGCAGTCCCATGGCACCCCTTAAACCTATCCTAAAATCATATGTAGCTGTCTCACAAATCAGTACATATGCTGTCCCCGTTCCTGTCTATTTGCTGTCCCAAACACAGTCCAAATTTAGCCTATAAGCTACCCCAAAAGTTAGTCCATATTAGCCTTAGTTTCAGGCATATAGGAACCCCTCATATCAGTCATTTACACCATGCACTGTCACATGTATAAGATGACACTCATTTCCCTCTACTTTGCACTTGACACACCTGAGATCACTCACACACCCACACAATCAAATGCCCTTGAACACACACATGTTAGTACTCTCACACACACATGCCCATGTCTCATGTCACTAACACACACACACACTCTAGCCTAACACACATGCCTATACACTCTCATGCCTCACTCTATATCTCACACTCTCTCATGACACACACACATACATTAGTATATATATATGTCACTCTCACTCTCACTATTTGACACACACTCTTGTATTTAACACACACCCAATTTCCATGATACACACTCACACATACACATGCTCTTCTCTATCTCTCTCTCAATATATATATGCATATATTATATATGGCTAATGTGTTAATATGATAAATAGAGATTCCCTATAGTTATATACATATATGTGTGTATAGACATGTATATATGTGGGTATAAGATATATGGCCTAGTGTTGATTTCTCTTTTCATGTACACATCCATGTTCACACACACACATAGCTTACATGTTAGTTCCTTCCTCTTTATATATATATAATGTTGAATATGCATGGATAGGATGTGCCTTGATATGTTCTTGTGTTTGGCTTGTATAGCCTTGTGATTGGTGTGTGATTGCTAGACTAGGCTTGGTTAGGCCTAGTGAGACTTGTTAGACTTGTTTGGGCTAGGACTTGACCTAGTTTGACTAGTGTGGTTGACTAGAGTTGACCAAGTGTCGAATTTAGCCTAGTTTGACCTAGACATCATGCAGATGCATTGTACATTTCATATATCACCCTCTGTATACATCTTGACTTGTGTTGCTCTAACTAGGAGTTAGGTACCTCATCTTGGACAGTACATTTACTTCAGACATTCAGATACGAGGCGAGTACATTCTCTGATCGTTTCATACTCGTCACGATTTATATTCCCGCTCTAGATTACTTTTACTTGATGCTGTCATGTTATCATCACGGATTGGTACTATACGGATCTCTTCTTGGGATGTTATCCCCCTAAGCGGGCGCATCGGATACTTTATGACATGTGTTTCATGTACATCATGTATTCCTTGCTTCTGCGTTATTCATGTACACTCATGTTCTCTCATGTTCTTACATGTATGTTCATGTACTCTCATGTTCTTTCATGTACGCTCATGTTTGCTCATGTGTCTCTTATATAACCAAAACATCATGTCCGTAACGTAACTTGAATAGATCCTTGTGTACTGATTGTGGGTAGGGGTGAGTATAAATGGTCATGTGATTTATCCATCATGTTCACTCTGTTACTTTTCATGTTTTAGCATGTACAACACAGCCTTATTGGCTGGTGTCCTACATGTTCACTCATGTACATCATGTTCAACCTAAGCCAATTACATGCCATCTCGTACTCTAAATCACTAGTTACTTACAGTTCTTACTTATCATGTATATATTTCCAGTTATCAAATATCTCTTCTGTTTCATGTACATCTTCTTACAGCGTTTTATGTATCTTACTCTATTGCTTGCTTTATATTTCCTGCCATGATATGAACTGCATGAGATGTACTGTGCTCGCTCCCGTCCTGACTGGACCTGTTGAAAATTTTACAGAGGATGATGAGGAACCCTGCACCCCCTTACTTGGAGCTTGCCTAGATGACACTCGCGACCTGGACCCCTGGGGAGGTTCAGGCAGCTGCTCAGGATGATACCTTGTATAGTGTAGATAGGTTAGACTATTTCTTTTCATGTTTAGCTTTTGTCATTGTTTCAGAGTTGTATATTGTAGAGATGTTGAGACTTGTATTTCATTTCTGTTGTATCTCAGTTGAGGTTTTCCTTATCTATTTCATCGTGCCATTTTCTATCTATAGATTGTGATTGAGTTATACCTCTGTGTTGGCCTTCTTATGGAGGGTATTCATATTATGTTAGTTATAGTTCATGACCTAGAACAGCGTTCAACCGCCATCACTGCGACGTAGGCTGGGCGCTGTTACGTACTCGTACCCTCACGGTAGGTGCGGGTCGTGACACTTGTCGCCAAAACTGGATCCGTAGAGTAATCTCCACCTGAAGATCGACCAGTTGTCATGGGACCGACAGACTGACTCTTAATCTTTGACTCATCACCATTCGTCACTTTGTCTCGATGAACCGAATCCTCTTTATACCTCAAAGCATCGAGAAGACCCTCCTTAGCAAGTCCTTGACGATCCACCTCTTGTCGAACACCCCTCGAGCCTCCATTCGGTGTCTGTGGCCTGTCTGTACATCTTAGCGGCTTGAGCCTGTACATGCCATAATACAAATCTTCCCGAGCCAGCTGTCGGGAATCCTTCGTAAGTATCCAATCTTTGTCCCCAAACAGACTGCGATAGCCATCATCTGCCAGCCTTCCTACCGAAACCAAGTTATAACACAAACTCGGTACATGTCGTACACCCTTGAGGATGAGCTTTTCACCAAACTCCGTCGTCAAGTGCACATCACCAATGCCTACCACTGCATCAGTCTCCTTGTTGCCCATCTTCACACGTCCAAACTTGTCGTCACGGTATGACGTGAAGATTCTCCTCTGCGGAGTGGCATGATATGACGCCCCCGTGTCCATGACCCAGTTTTTATCATGACACATGCCACAAGGTTTCTCTGGGTCGGTCGCTGCGATGATGATATCTCCATCGCTGTGAGATCTTCCTGATCGTCCTTGCCTTTGGCCTTCTCACCTTTGAGCTTCATGCAGTTCCTCTTAATATGACCTATTTTTCCACAGTAATAGCAGTCTCTTTGCGGTTCACAATCGCAAGTTTCTGAGAACTCTACCCTGTCCTCGCCTGTGAATTGGATCTTTCCTTCATGTAGGAAGCCACCAGAGTGAACTCCTGCAACGATTCAACTTGCTTGTGCCAGACCTCGTCATTCAACAAGCTACTTTTGACTGCCTCCATTGTAACAACTCCATCAGGTGCAGAGTTGCTCACCGACACCACCAACGTCTTCCAGTTTTTTGATAGAGAACTCAAAAGCGGTAGGGCCCGAAGCTCATCATCAATCACCATCTTGATCACAGACAGCTGATTGATGATATCCTGAACCTCGTTGAAATATTGTGCCACCGAGGCACCCTCCATATACTTCGAGTTGACGAGTTTGCGAATAAGAAAACGTCTTGTTGCCAGCCGTCTTTCTTTCGTACAGTGAATGCAGCTTCTCCCACAATATTTTTGTCGAACTCTCCATGAACACGTGGTAAAACACCGAGTCGTCCAGCCATTGGCGGATGAATCCAACGGCCTTCCAATCCAGTCATTTCCAGTCTTCAGCAGCTTTGTCCGATGGCTTTGCGCTGTCGCCCTCCAACGGACCATGCAAGTCCTTGCACCAGAGTAGATCCTCCATCCTTGGCTTCCAAAAATTGTCTAGTTTTTTCCTCTGAGGGTGATCATACGAGTATTCATCTGTTTCGTAGACATGGTTTCCAGAAACCCCAAAGCTCTGATACCAATTGTTGGGTATCAGACTAGAACAAACCTCGCTCTGATACCAATTGTTGGGCGTATGCAGAAGCATTTTCCAACCCACCAGATCAAAACCAACCCTCGTCTAACGAACACCAAGCACAAGATGAAGACAAGTATACGACGGTGACGTACGTCACCTGGATAAATTCTAACATTTAATAACTCAGATGAAATTACAAGGTTGACAAAACTTACGTTGAACCCTTTGCCCTAATAGGTTCAACCCCTTCACTACTCTCAAGAAGAAAAACAGAATATTACAATTGCGACCACTCACCAACCAGTAGAAATCTCTCTAACCGAAGTTGACGACTCCTCGATTAGATTTTCTTCTTCCTTCTGTCTTGGATGACGAAGTCCTAAGAGCAAAGTATGAACTTTTTCTTAGATTTTCTTGTGGACGAGCACCCAGAATCTCCACTTTGTGCCTCCACTCTCACCCCATATATATAGTATGATAAAAAATCATATTCTAGTCATAATAGGATTTCCTAAATATGAACATAATAGGAATCCTATTATGCCTAAAATATTCCATCAATATCCTATTTTAGATGATAACAGGAATTCCTAAAATAATAATCCTATTATACCTAAAATAGCACAACACCAATTATGGACATCAAATCAAATCAAATATTTAATTATATTTGGATTCCACAAATATGTTGTTATCAAATTCAGACTGGACTCCAATAATAAGCTCTTCGAAGTATCAAGCATATGTTTAGCGACACAAAGAACATTGGGAATGGTCTCCCTTACTATTGAAGGTTTAAATCATGTCCTTATCTAAGTTATCTTTTCCTTAGAGGTTTAGGACATTTTAGGTGATAATGCCACCGGTGGTCTCCTTGAGGCCTCTACTCTTGCTCTTGTTCTTCTTTGGTGGGAGCACGCCTTGATGTGCCTCCTTCATGGTCGTCTATCTCCTCTTCGGAGTCTCAGTCTATGGAGAAATTATTGACGTGCTGGACGCAGTGCACTCTTTCTATGCCAATTGTTGGATATCGTAGGGATATATACATACACACATCCCTAAACAATTTAACGGTTGAAAAGGGATCAGGTACACAGCTACAAACATTGTTATTGGTGAAGCCATGTTTGTACTTCATCCCTAGATAGCAGCCCCAACACAACACATGGACATCTAGGACACATGGATGCCTCATATAGACAACACGTAAGTCATGTGGGTCCTTGTCTTTACAACTGTTTGTACTTGTAGAAAGAAAAACGGAAAATTTTACGAGAAGCATAAAAGTTTAGAAAAATTGCGTAAAAGACATTAAGTTCGTAGAAATTGCAAGAACAGCACCGTCGCGCCCAAAAATGGGGCGTGAAAATTTTTCACGCCCTAATTTAGGTCGTGAAAAATTAACATTCCTTAATCCCAATCATCACTCATTCTTAATCCCCTGGAATTAAAAAATCCCCTGGAATTAAAAAAAATTTTAAAAAAAATGAGCGCCCCATTTAAGGGCGCCGAATTTTAAATAATTATAGGTTAGCGCCACCTGGAATTAAAAAGAATTAAAAAAATAAAAAAGAAAATGAGCGCCCCATTTAAGGTTACAGGTCAGCGCCACCTGAAATTAAAAAGAATTAAAAAAATGAAAAAGAAAATGAGCACCCCATTTAAGGGCGCCGAATTACAAAAAGTAGGGAAAAAACCACGCCTAATTTTAGGGCATGAAAAATTCAGCTCCCCTTGCCGCGTGGCTCAGCTTGTGCGCTCGGCTTGTGCCGCGTAGCGTCGGTACGCGCTCGGCTTGTGCCGCGTGGCCATGGATTTGATTGTCCTCTGCACTTGGCAGAGATTCCCGCTACTTTTAAGTAGCTTTTGACCAAAAATATTCGGCCACTTTTGTATGATTGTGCTATTGCCATCTTTAAGGTGACAGTGAAGTAGTGAAACACTTACAGAAGCAGAGAAGGGAAGAAGAAGAAGGAAGAAGGAAGAGAAGAAGGAAGAGGAAGATAGAGAAGAAGGAAGAGGAAGAGAGTAACACAGTCAGTCGGAGGAGAACTTCCAGAAGGTTAGTGAAATTTTTTTGTATAGCCAGTGTGTTAGTGTAGTCTTAGAGACCCGGGAAAAAAATACGCCTTAAAGAAGGGCGTATATTTTACTAAACCGTACAAGTTCTGCTCGAATTAATGTATAATATTTGTCATTAATTTATAGATGGATATTCAAAATGACGGTCGGATACCAGGTGGACCTACAACACAGGGTATTATGCAGGAACGAGTCCGTCACGTTTCAGATATAGTATTCGACGGAAAGGTATTTTAGTTAAAGTAAATTATCATTATTATAATTGATAATTATAGGCACTAAAAATTTTTAGACATTATTTAGTTATATGATTATCCAACGATAAAATTACATGAGCATGGAGACTGGCACCACGGATGGAATCTCACAACTCGTCAGAATGTACTTGTTTCATCTTTTGGCTTTTCCTATGTTGACGCTATTAGTCTAAGGCGTCACGATGGAGATCTATTGTTGAGTTTGATAGAGCGGTGGTGGCCAGGACGCAACACATTTCAGCTTTCCTTCGGTGAAATGTCGATCACTCTGGCCGACGTGGCCATGATTTTGGGGTTACCGATTACTGGTAGTCCTATATATTTTGAAGATGAGAGAAGTGTTGGAGATCTTATCAGAACATATCTTGGTGTAGAGCCAGAACCGGATCAAGGTACTAGTTCCGGTATCAAAATGACTTGGCTTCGAACAACTTTTATGCATGTTCATCGGATTAAAAATACACCGGTTCCTGTAGACGAGCAACGGGTACGTTATATAGTTTTATATAATTATTATACTATATAATATAGTTTTAATACTTGTTTATATTTGCAGCTTGTATGTTACACTAGAGCTTATTTACTAAGTCTGTGCGGTGCATTGTTATTTCCCAACGGGACCGAAAATAAGGTTACTGCAAACCTCCTCCCATTTTTTAAAGACTTACAAACTCCTACAAAGCATGTATGGGGTACCGCAGTGTTAGCCTATATTTATCATTCGATGACTAGTTTTGTTACTATTGGATCGGAAGGTGCTGTACACACCAATAAATGTGGATGTGTTACACTTATATAGGTATAATTAGGAAAAAATTCTTCATAAATGGTTATATAAGTTAGAAAATTGATATCGTTTTTATTGTCTATTAATCTGCAGCTATGGTCATACGAATATTTTTATATCGGTAGGCCACTTACTCGATACAATGTAGATGAGCGGGTCATGCCCGCAGGAGTGAGATGGAATTCAGATGATGTAGATACAGCTCATGGACTTACTAAAGTGGTCTCAATTTATCGTCATCTATTTGGCACAATTTCTGCAAATGAGGTCAGTTGAACCTATTAGTTATACATCTTTATCACACTTTATCTAAATAATTTGTTTCACACTTGTCACGCCCCAGAACCAGAATACTGGAGAGCGGAGGAATGACTCAGCCAGCTACGTATTACGGGTAAATGAATACCGTATAATACGATCAATGCTGTCTAACCAGACGAGGGGGTGCATACTACATAAAAGTCTTGCTATGGTCACTTCACAACTATTGTCTCAATCATTCGAACAAGGAAACAGAAATAGAGAACATGTAAGATAAAGCAATAAGGCGTCCCAAACGCTCAGTCAAAATGTTCTTGAGATCTGGCTTTACAAAACATAGCCAGATGATATAGCAAAGTGTACACAATTGTTATCAGCTGCAGTCTGACTTAATTACAATTATGCAAAAGTAAGTACAAGACAATCCGACTAACATGTCGGTGCCAAACGGCTAAGTATAAAGTAAATAGCAAAACGAGCGGTGAAGTAAGGGACCCACTCGAGTCCTCCTGCGATTATTCCCCTAGTATTGACCATCTTGGAGGTGGAAGTAAGCTGGATCCTCGGGAACCGGCTCTAAATCTGGCCATGCAAAACCAGAGAGGTTAGACCTCTAATAGTAAGTACCACAAGGAAGGACGATATGAAGGACTAAACTAGTAAGTAAGAGAATATAATAATAGATCTCTGCTTTCCACTAGGATTCACATAACATCGAGACACTTCGAACCAACCTCCCAACCAAATAAGGACAGAAGTTGGCCCGTCATGTCCTGATATTCTGATCATCTCAGTTAGGCGATAGAGTAGGTACAGTACACAAATAAATTAATTTAAACGGCCAATCAATTTCTACGGCTTGCTATTGTGAGTTCCAAGTTATCCTGGAATAATGCAATAAAGATTCCTCAGTTCTTACCATGTGCGAGCAAGGCTAGTCTATCCAGTCAATCAATTGCGCCATGCATGAATTAGACGAGTCCCAGCGGGACGCCCGTCATCAATATACAATATACAATAATAATATAAGCAGATACCGCTCCCTGCCCGTGTGGCAGATTTGCCGTATCTGTGGGAACCAGCCGGCCCGTCGGGTACTACTCGTCCCAAGGGGGCTGCCATGTAAGAACTCGGGAATCCATTCTCTCCATGCCATCATTTATTTTATTTAACTTAATAGTCTCTACGTTGAGTGAAGTCCCATACCGTGGATCATGGTCATTCAAATGAGTACTTTTGTACGGGGTACGATATGCGCAACTCTACAACGATACCCGTGCGGCTATGTTGTAGGTCTTACATAGCGTAATGCAACAATCAAATCTAACTACGGAGTAATCATGCCTTGACCATAAAGTACACATGCTGTTTTGTAAGATAAATAAATAACTAAATAAATAAATAAATAATTTGAAACCTGTATGTGCCTGTATGCCAATATTCGGGATCGGCTAATCGATTGTAATAGTTTATTACATGAACGTGTCTCATTCATTCAATTCAATAAGGCGACTAGCCAGTCTCTTAGTTCCAACTAGGAACACATGATCAATTTTTAGTCAATGTCACAATCATTATCAATGGTGACAAGGCATGAAAATCAAATAGTATTACAGTGGGGTCGAGTCTATAACTCTCAGGGTCAAGTTCCAGTCTTACTAGGTATCCATCAATCAATCAAGACACAGGGCACTAATACACAATCATTAACATGCTAAGATTATCAAGTTCACGCAAAAGCATAAGGATATAATAGGAGAACTATCATGCCATCATTAAATGAATAAGTTATAGAGCAAATAGTAACACCCAGGTTAGAAAGTCACGCCAAGTCTAATAGGTTAAACTAAGGCCAACAAGTCACGCCAACAAGTCTAGTCGGAGTGAGCGTGAAAAGTGGTAAGAAATTCACGTTGGCACGCACAGTGTGAGCGTGAAGGGAAATTCACGCACTCAATCGTGAGCGTGAAAAGTGGGCATAGAAAATGGACGTGAAAGGTAAGGGTGAAAAGTGATAAAAAATTCACACACGCATGCAAAGATGGTGCATAACTCAAAATTCACGCTGACATGTAAGGACGTGTGCGTGACTAAAAATTCACGCAGACACGTAATAACGTGAGCGTGACTCAAAATACACGCAGACACGTACTAACGTGAGCGTGACTAAAATTCACGCAGACACGTAAAGACGTGTACGTGACTAAAAATACACGCAGACACGTACTAACGTGAGCGTGACTGAAAATACACGCAAACACGTAAAGACGTGTGCGTGACTGAAAATACACGCAAACACGTAAAGACGTGTGCGTGACTCAGGAACCTTCGTCCCAAGCCAGAAATGAAGTTCCTATGGTTCAGAACCCATGGACAACCGAGAATACACGCCAAGTTGGGAGATCAAACCCATGAACAACCGAGAACACAAACACTTAGATCTAGAAGAAACAAGCCAAAGAAATCAAAAATGCCAAGTACTAAACTCTCTCAGGATCATGAGAGGAAGAATAATGAACCATAAAAATGGTTCTCCAAGCAAGAAGCAAGATTGTACTTGCCTGCTGCTGCTGCTGGTAGGTGGAGAAGTGATGAGAGGAAGAAGAAGAAGTAATGGTGAAGGAGAGTAATGAGGAGAGAGAAGGGGATGGAAGCTTTAAATAGGGAGGGTGGTGGTAGGTGGGGTTATAGGGTCGAGTTTGATCGGGCCAAACCAAAGCCAACCCGAAAGCAAGTAGAGAGGTTAAAAAGCAGAAAATAAATGCAGGAAATTATTTAACATGAAAATTAAAGAGCAGATAATTAATTAACATGAACTTAAAAGAATTTAAATACAGGATAATACATGATAAATATTAAATAAATACATTCAAGCAATATACGTATTAAAATACGCATTCTGGGAACGGGGAGTGACATCTCTACCCACCTTAAAAAAATTCCGTCCTCGGAATTTCAAATTCAAGCAAGATAGAAATATCAGAGCTAAACTAATCCAAGCAATTCTAGTGAGCAAGCAATCATTTTACCATATCAAAAACCAAGTACTATATATGTAAATTCATCAATCCATGGTATCAAATAGCTCTACCCATAAGGTGATAAGCATGAGGAATCAGGACAATCAAGGTATACAGAAAAAGATATACCTTGTGAGTCAAATAAGTGTGGGTACCGTGATCGGATATCATCCTCACGTTCCCACGTTGACTCTCCCAAGGAGTGATGACCCCAAGCAACACGGACAAGACTAATTGTTCGGTTCTTGAGTATCTTCTTTCTTCGGTCCAAAATGGACACAGGCTGTTCCTCGTAAGACAGGTTGGTACCAATAACCAGCTCAGAGTGATCGAGGACAGGCTTGGGTCCGATACATACCTACGTAATTGAGATACATGAAACACGTCATGCACCTATCGTAACGAAGGCGGGAGGGATAAACGATAAGCAACATCGCCTACCCGATCAAGGATAACAAATGGGCCCACGTACCGCGGACTCAATTTCCTGCGAACGCCAAATCTAATGACCCCACGAATAGGTGAGATTCGTAAGAATATGTGGTCCCCAACAGAGAACTCTAACGGCCTACGATGCTGGTCCGCCCAATGACGATGTCGAACCTGCGCAACACAAAGTCGCTCTCTAATTCCCTTAACCACTTCAACCGTCTGAACAATCATTTCTGGGCCTAACATCTTTCTCTCTCCGATATCATCCCATGCAAGCAGTGACCTGCACTTCTTACCATATAATGCTTCAAATGGCGCCATCTGGATACTGGCTTAATAACTGTTGTTGTATGAGAACTCGATTAAGTGCAGGTGACTCTTCCAAGACCCTCCAAAATCTAGAGTGCAAGCTCGTAACATGTCTTCCAAAGTCTGAATCGTTCTTTCTGATTGCCTATCCGTCTGCGTATGGTAAGCTGTGCTAAATCTTAAATTGGTACCCAGACTCTGATGTAAGCTCTTCCAGAAATGTGATGTAAAGCGGGTTTCTCGATCCGACATAATACTGACAGGGACACCATGCTGCCTGACTATCTGTTGCATATATAACTCCGCCAACTTTTCTGTAGATTGTCCTACTCTGAAAGGAAGAAAGTGTGCTACCTTCGTAAGTCGGTCCACTATCACCCAAATAGCGTCCTTACCACTTGGTGATCTCGGTAAACCGGTCACAAAGTCCATCGTAATATGCTCCCATTTCCATTCCGGAATAGGAAGCGGTTGTAATAACCCAGCTGGCCTCTGTTGTTCTGCCTTCACTTGCTGACATACCAAGCAACGGAAAACAAATCTAGCTATCTCCCTCTTCATCTCGTTCCACCAGAAATGCTGCTTGATATCTTGGTACATCTTGGTCCCTCCAGGGTGAATAGAATACTGAGAACTGTGAGATTCTGCCATAACCTCCTGTCTGATATCTCCACTAGGCACACATAGACGTGATCCAAACCTAAGTGTACCATCTTCATGAATTCTCATCTCCTTCCTGAGTCCTGACTCACACTCTGCCCTAAGCTTCTGAATCCATGGGTCTTGTGCCTGAGCTGCCTTGATCCTGTCTACCAAGTCGGATTGAACTTGCAGACTTGTTAGAACTCCTACATCACTGGGAAGTATAACTTCGATGCCCATCTCCTGAAGGTCTTCTAAGATATGCCTATGTGTTGTTAACGTAAATGCGCCGCCTCTCCTGCTAAGAGCGTCTGCTACTACATTCGCCTTGCCTGGATGATACTGAAGCTCCACGTCATAATCCTTGATCAACTCCAACCATCTTCTCTGCCTCATCTTCAGCTCCTTCTGAGTAAAGATGTACTTCAGACTTTTATGGTCTGTGTACATGTCCACTCGGTCACCATATAAGTAATGCCTCCATAGCTTCAAAGCAAATACTACTGCCGCCAACTCCAAGTCATGAGTTGGGTAATTCTTCTCGTGGTCCCGAACCTGCCTAGATGCATACGCTATCACCTTCCTATGCTGCATAAGGACACATCCAAGTCATTTACCTGACGCATCACAATATACTGTAAAACCTCCGGGTCCAACTGGTAATGTAAGAATTGGTGCTGATATCAACTTCTGCTTCAAAGTCTCAAATGATGCCTGACATTCTGCTGACCAAACGAATGGTACATCCTTCCGGGTCAAGCGGGTCATGGGTGCTGAAAGCCTTGCAAAGTCTGACACAAACCTTCTGTAATATCCTGCCAATCCCAAGAAGCTCCGTACATCCGCTACGGTTTTGGGTACTGGCCAACTTTCTACTGCTTCTATCTTCTTGGGATCTACTGCTACTCCAGCTCCTGATATGATATGACCCAAAAATGAAATATGATCCGTCCAGAATTCACACTTGCTGAGCTTGGCATACAACTGGTTCTCTCTCAGAACCTGCAACACTTTCTTGAGGTGGTCTTCATGCTCCTCTTCGCTAGCAGAGTATATGAGAATGTCGTCGAGAAACACAACGACAAACTGGTCTAAGTATGGCATAAAGATACGATTCATCAACTCCATGAATATTGCTGGAGCATTGGTCAAACCAAACGGCATTACTAAGAACTCATAATGCCCATACTTCGACCTGAATGCTGTCTTGAGAATATCTTCCTTTCGAACCCTCACCTGATGGTACCCTGAACGAAGATCTATCTTGGAAAAAACTCTAGCTTTGCTCAACTGATCAAATAAGTCGTCGATCCTGGGTAATGGGTACTTGTTCTTCACTGTTGCCGCGTTAAGCTTCCTGTAGTCAATGCACAATCTGGATGACCCATCCTTCTTCCCCACAAGTACTACTGGTACTGCCCATGGTGACACGCTAGCTTGGATGAACTTCTTCTCCTTCAGTTCCTCTATGTGCTGATATACCTTGGCCTGCTCTGAATCTGCCATTCTGTAAACCCGATCTGATATCGGTTTAGTTCCTGGTGCCAATTCTATACTGAACTCAATATCTCTAATTGGTGGTAGACCTGGAAGTTCTTCAGAAAATACGTCTAAAAATTCTTCAACTACCTTCGGAATCTGAACTTCTTCCATTGCCGTTACTACTCCCTGCTCTTGCTGAGTTGCCTCTGATCTGACTAAGGTGAACCGCTCCATGCCTGGAATATCAAAATATACACTCCCTCTATGACAATCTATTATCGCATGACTGTCTTTCAGCCAGTCCATGCCTAAGATAACGTCAAAATTTCCAACAGGAAATTCTATCAACCGGACGGATAAAGGATGCCCGCACACTACAACACTACATGCTAAACTAACTCTACTAACTCCTACGAGCCCATTACCAGTGAGTATATTCAACCTCCCTGACAATGCCTCGAACTCCACTCCTAGTCGTGTCGCAAATTGTGCAGATATAAATGAATGGGATGCTTCCGAATCAAACAATGCTACTGCAGGATATGAGGCGACGAGAATGTTACCTGCCACAACATCTCCCGATGCCAATGCCTCCTCTAAGGACAGAGTGAATGCTTGCCCTCGACCTCCTTGCTGGTTCCCATGCTGCAGCCTAGCCTGATGTTGCTGCTGGCCCCTTCCTTGATGATGCTGGGGTGGTCTATGCTGGTGTTGCTGCATCGACGGTCCCTGCTGCCGAAACATCTGAGCGTGCGGCATTAACGGACACTGCGCCAACGGCCTTACTGCCACTGCTGGTCCTCGATACTGGCCTGTCCCTGGTGCTGGCAGAGCAAGAAATTGTTGCCCTGGTCCTCCTGCCCTCAAATTCATGGGACATGTGGTAACCCGATGGTCTGGATTTCTACATATCAGACACAGTCCATTCAATGTCCGACACACATCTCTAGTGTGCCCCATCTTCCCACAATAAGTGCAGCCCGCCGGGGGTTGCTGGTTCTTCCTCTGATGTTGTTGCTGAGTAGCCATCATTCCTCTCATGATCTCCAGAAGGGCTGGTGTGTCCACTTGGGTAGGTGGAACTGTGGGTGGTGTTGGAACTTCCGGATACTGCGATCCAACTGCTGGTTCTACTATCACTTCTTCCTAGATAGTCTTCTGAGGTGAGACTGGCCCTTGTTGCTGACCAACATGGTCAGGTTGTCCATATTGCCCCTGCTGTTGTCCAGCTCTGACCGATGCGGACGAAGTGCCCCTAAAAAAAGGGACAAGAGAACAATCAAACAACCGGACATGAAGGATCAATGAAGTCAAAGAATACCGGAATGTCAAACAAGGGTTGAGGACAACGAATCATGAGATCAAGGGGGACACGTGTGATTGAGACATCCTATAAATCAAAACACCCCACAAGTCTGAAATCAGACCTGCATGGGCCACCACTAAAACCTTGTCACGCCCCAGAACCAGAATACTGGAGAGCGGGGGAATGACTCAGCCAGCTACGTATTACGGGTAGATAAATACCATATAATACGATCAATGTTGTCTAATCAGACGAGGGGGTGCATACTACATAAAAGTCTTGCTATGGTCACTTCACAACTATTGTCTCAATCATTCGAACAAGGAAACAGAAATAGAGAACATGTAAGATAAAGCAGTAAGGCGTCCCAAACGCTCATTCAAAATGTTCTTGAGATCTGGCTTTACAAAACATAGCCAGATGATATAGCAAAGTGTACACAATTGTTATCAGCTGCAGTCTGACTTAATTACAATTATGCAAAAGTAACTACAAGACAATCTGACTAACATGTCGGTGCCAAACGGCTAAGTATAAAGTAAATAGCAAAACGAGCGGTGAAGTAAGGGACCCACTCGAGTCCTCCTGTCACGCCCCGCTCCCGTAGGAGCGATCGTCCTCGCTAAGGCGTGATGCCGCACGAGCCTAGATTGCGCTCGTGCAAGGCGGGTTCCATAACGGTCGATTTCAGCGGCTGCGACGGGGTCGTCGCACAGAAGTCCCGTGCAGAGACATTGATTTATAGCAGCGGAATAAGAACCAAACACAAGTTATTCAAAAGAAACTCTTTATTGATATTGGAACAACGGTTACATTTGGGGCGCAAGGCCAATGTTATAAGTCTCTCAAGCTCACTCAAGCTCACTTTTCTCTCATTACAAGTTCACTCTGCTCTCTCTCTCTCATCTCTCAATATTTATCGATCCAACGGAAGCTTCGGAAGGCGATGTCCATACATTATGTCCCGTATAAGTCTTTACTCCATGCGGCCGCACGCTTCGAATCGCCAAGGAACTCCGTGCCTCGACGCATCCAAGCGAATTCCGCGCCACGAGCTTCTACCTGTGCCTGCACATGAAACACTGTGTGGGTGTCAGTACCACTGTACTGGTGGAGTGAGCTTCTCGCCCACCCATACAAAACCTACACGTTCATTTACTTTGTGCAGCTTAAATCCCTTTTCGATTGTCTTTCTACTCTTGTCTTAGGTTCAGTTTTAGGACCGGCGCCATGGCGCAACTTGTGTGTCAAAACCATCCCGTGCTTGCAATGTCAACGTTACTCATACTTTGCCTCTAGACCACTCCTCGTGCCACAACGTTAACCTATCAGGTCGTGCTTGCCTTTCGGCCAGAATCAGAGACGCAACTACGCGGTAGTGCCCAATTTCCTTACGACCGTGCTATAACTCCTTTGTGTCGTGCCTCGCAACTCAGTGCGACTCAACCATATCGCCGCCTCGCGGCTCGTGCCATTTGATCACCAACCGACTTTGCCTTGCGGCGGTTTCCTTGACTTAAACTCAAACAACTCAACCAACTTATGCAACTATATGCCGACAACTCAAGACTCAATGCCACATCTCGTGCCGAAGCACGTCGCCTATGTTGTAGCCATTCTTTAAGCCCAAACATGTGTACTCTAACTTGTATACACCTTCGACAACTCAACTCAATCCAAGGGCATACCCGCGGATCTGCCGCTATGCCGACTCATCTATATGATTTGGTCACTGACTCCCCGAGCCATAGTGGACTCCTTTTTGCTGAGTATAGGATGGACCTTCTTTGGGTAGCTAGCCCTATTCCGCGTCCACCGAATACTTTGCCCCAGGCTCAGCTTATTTGGCTCCCAGAGCCTTTATGTTTCCTTAGGCCGCAATCGGTCCCGTGGCGCCACAGGTTGCCGATTCGGGGAAACTCTACCTTGTCGACAAGTTGTCCATGACCATGCAAGACCGACTCAAACTGACGTCTCACATAGTCATTCACTTCTGGTGTTACCATCTCTTTTAGTGCCATTCCTCTCTTTTAGTGCCATTTCTCACATCTGAGATCTCGCCTCGACGACCCGTAGTCGCGAGCATTGTTCTTTCTTGCCTCAACGACCCAGTCGTGAGCATTTCTTTCTTTCTTCCTTTCTTTTAACTCAAGACAACAACTTATTTAGACACTTTCCAAAACTCAACTAATCGATCGTGGCCCGTGCCTTAAAAAAACTCTAGGATCGTGCAAACATGCCTCAACTCGATTTCCGCTCTACGCGGCGCTATCGCCCAAGCCATACTTTATATGACGGGCCGTGGGATCGTGGGACTATTTAAGTTGACAACCGCAGAATAAGCAGGACAGCACTTGGAACGACTTAGGTCGATCGGCATAACTTTGCCTAACTTACTCAAGCCTACACTTATCGAGCAAAGGCTGCGCCGAGCCTTGCTCCGAGGGAATGTGCCGTGCACGTACTCATCTTTGGACGACCAAGTCATTTGGGTGCTTAGGCTTACGCCAGCAGTCATGCGACGCAACTTAACTCTTGGGCAAGCCAGGGCTATGCCAAGCCCTGGACGATGGGACCGTGCATGCTTTAACAAGCATTCACGCAGGCGACGCCTATGACTTAGGCTATTTCATAACTTTGTGTCGAAGACCAACTTTCCTTCTCCCAAGCCACGGGACGAAGGACCGAGTGTCATTTTCAAAGCATGCCGTGTACCAACTCTAAGCCGACCGTGGGACGTTTTTCCATGTTCTAACTCATTTCGACCCGTCGGGATTATTCCCTTTAGCTATGTGGGTTCGTATCTTTTATCTTCAAGCCTACTTGTGCAAGTTGAAACCACAATTTATTATGTGAAGGCCAAGATGAGGCAAGTTCACCGAAACTACCCCACCTGAGCGATATCTTCAACGGCAGTTGCAAGGCCAAGTCCGAACGCCGTTGGCATTTCGATTCCTCCGATTGACTGAGCGGGACGGGGCACTACAACATACACCACTCAGAACAAGTCTCGTCCTCGAGACTTACTGAGTACTTACTTATTGACTTATCACTTTACTCAACATTCAAGAACTCTCGCATACGCTACGCCTATGCGTTTCCTCAATCCGAGCCACGCTCGCGCTACCCTCAATCTTTTCTTCGAATCTCTATTTCAAAATCCTCAACACTTTTCCATTCCTCAAGTCTCACTTGATTCAACGTATCACTTGGTTGGATCGTGCACATATTCCAGGCGTCCCCAAAATACATGCATTTCAGCCAAGCCTTGTGATAGAGAATCCGCCATCACCACTCGAGTCGGATCGTGCACGTATTCAAGCGTCCCTGATATACATGCATCTCAACCGAGCTCACGAGTGGTGCCACCATAACTCCTATCGCTTTTCGCCGGGACGTCTGCCTAATCGCTAGGCTATATCTTTTGGCTAAAGTCGTTCGTCAGTATTGGAATCATAGTTCCCAAACAACAATATCAACACTGACCCCCATCCTAAGGTCAAACCAAGTTGATAGTACTGGATTTTCCTACCCAAGCTCGTATCACTCCGATTTCTAAACATCGAGCATCGATTCCCTACGCACATCCCAACATTCGCCGCACGGGGCCTGAGTCATTTAGCAAAGCCATCCTACAACTCACGTTCAACCAAATTCTCCGACGTATCAATATCGCCCGTTCAACAAGCCATCTTGCATGGTCTATCTCTTCGAACACGTTCGACATAATCTGCCTATCAAACCCTTCCAAGTCAAGCACACTACTACATAATTCACCGCTAAACCATAATCCACATTTCCGAAGTCATCTATTCCAATTCACAAAATCGATCACAAGGTCGTCTAGCTTAACAACATGTTGCGCCCCGATCTCATGCGAGTCAGATTAACCGCGGTGGGCATGAATCACCATGCACGCTCCCGCGAGATAGTCATTCTCATCGGGACGTAACTCTTGTTTTGTGTCTAGACTAATTCATTCTCGATGCGCGGATTGGACCTACTCAATCCTCAAGTTCATTTCATTCATCGATCACAAGTCAAAACATCCTCGAATCTTCATTCGCATCAAACCGACAAGTCGAGACAATCAAAGTTGCCGCGTCCTGATTTTTCGAGTTCGATCATTCCCGCGACATGAATCACCATGTCAGCGCTCACGCGGAACGATCGCCCCAAATCCGACGCAACGCATGTGCGAGGCTAGAGTTGCGCTCGCGCAAGACAAGATCGTCGACGTTGTGGCCATCCGCATAACCATCAAGACACGATCACTTTCATCCAACATTCATCTCAATCAAAATCCAAAACATAGCATCCAATCGAACAATAACACTTGCACGATCGTCTTTCGCTGAGTTAGAGTACCCCCGAGTTATCGCATAGCGATCTTTGATACGCCTCAATACCATCGACGATATGCGTAACCTGACGATCTTCCTTTGCAACCAAATTCTGAGTCGTGCGAATGGTGCTATCGTCCGACTGGATAATTTCCTCGACATTCATAACACCAATTCCGATCATTTTCCCTCGAATCATTTACAATATCAATTTCCTCCAACCAATTTCCCGTATTCTTCATCCGTCCATCTTAAGTCATCGACCAACTTATTTTCCTCAATTCGCATCGTTCGACATCCCTGAGCCTATCGCATACACCACTCAGGAATGAAGTCATTCAACCAATCCTCAACTTATTATTTGATTCAAAATCGACTTCTTCAATTCCGTTCGAACCATTCCTCAAAACCCAAGCACGCTCACCTAGATCGCACCGACATTATCGTCGCTCGATAGCACCCCTATCGACAGTTATCCCACATTTACTCAATCGAGTTCAACTCATTCTAGCTCGAACATTTCAATTCCCGCACTCGACTTTTCTAAGGTCGATGCAACTTTGGTGTATGTGCCCAGCCCGACTTAGCCAACCGTGCTTACGTAAACCATCTTTTTGTTTTCTTATCCAAAAACTGTTCACCTATGTTTTGCAAAATAGATAGACTTATTGTATGGACATCCCATGGGTCATTTGAGAGAGAGCGCACCAACGATTTCAACTTTGCGGAAGCAACAGAGTTTGCAGAAACAACGAGTTAAAGAATTCAATCGGTTATCCAAGGACGTAAAGCCGTGCTCTGATACCACTATGTCACGCCCCGCTCCCGTAGGAGCGATCGTCCTCGCTAAGGCGTGATGCCGCACGAGCCTAGATTGCGCTCGTGCAAGGCGGGTTCCATAACGGTCGATTTCAGCGGCTGCGACGGGGTCGTCGCACAGAAGTCCCGTGCAGAGACATTGATTTATAGCAGCGGAATAAGAACCAAACACAAGTTATTCAAAAGAAACTCTTTATTGATATTGGAACAACGGTTACATTTGGGGCACAAGGCCAATGTTACAAGTCTCTCAAGCTCACTCAAGCTCACTTTTCTCTCATTACAAGTTCACTCTGCTCTCTCTTTCTCATCTCTCAATATTTATCGATCCAGCGGAAGCTTCGGAAGGCGATGTCCATACATTATGTCCCGTATAAGTCTTTACTCCATGCGGCCGCACGCTTCGAATCGCCAAGGAACTCCGTGCCTCGACGCATCCAAGCGAATTCCGCGCCACGAGCTTCTACCTGTGCCTGCACATGAAACACTGTGTGGGTGTCAGTACCACTGTACTGGTGGAGTGAGCTTCTCGCCCACCCATACAAAACCTACACGTTCATTTACTTTGTGCAGCTTAAATCCCTTTTCGATTGTCTTTCTACTCTTGCCTTAGGTTCAGTTTTAGGACCGGCGCCATGGCGCAACTTGTGTGTCAAAACCATCCCGTGCTTGCAATGTCAACGTTACTCATACTTTGCCTCTAGACCACTCCTCGTGCCACAACGTTAACCTATCAGGTCGTGCTTGCCTTTCGGCCAGAATCAGAGACGCAACTACGCGGTAGTGCCCAATTTCCTTACGACCGTGCTATAACTCCTTTGTGTCGTGCCTCGCAACTCAGTGCGACTCAACCATATCGCCGCCTCGCGGCTCGTGCCATTTGATCACCAACCGACTTTGTCTTGCGGCGGTTTCCTTGACTTAAACTCAAACAACTCAACCAACTTATGCAACTATATGCCGACAACTCAAGACTCAATGCCACATCTCGTGCCGAAGCACGTCGCCTATGTTGTAGCCATTCTTTAAGCCCAAACATGTGTACTCTAACTTGTATACACCTTCGACAACTCAACTCAATCCAAGGGCATACCCGCGGATCTGCCGCTATGCCGACTCATCTATATGATTTGGTCACTGACTCCCCGAGCCATAGTGGACTCCTTTTTGCTGAGTATAGGATGGACCTTCTTTGGGTAGCTAGCCCTATTCTGCGTCCACCGAATACTTTGCCCCAGGCTCAGCTTATTTGGCTCCCAGAGCCTTTATGTTTCCTTAGGCCGCAATCGGTCCCGTGGCGCCACAGGTTGCCGATTCGGGGAAACTCTACCTTGTCGACAAGTTGTCCATGACCATGCAAGACCGACTCAAACTGACGTCTCACATAGTCATTCACTTCTGGTGTTACCATCTCTTTTAGTGCCATTCCTCTCTTTTAGTGTCATTTCTCACATCTGAGATCTCGCCTCGACGACCCGTAGTCGCGAGCATTGTTCTTTCTTGCCTCAACGACCCAGTCGTGAGCATTTCTTTCTTTCTTCCTTTCTTTTAACTCAAGACAACAACTTATTTAGACACTTTCCAAAACTCAACTAATCGATCGTGGCCCGTGCCTTAAAAAAACTCTAGGATCGTGCAAACATGCCTCAACTCGATTTCCGCTCTACGCGGCGCTATCGCCCAAGCCATACTTTATATGACGGGCCGTGGGATCGTGGGACTATTTAAGTTGACAACCGCAGAATAAGCGGGACAGCACTTGGAACGACTTAGGTCGATCGGCATAACTTTGCCTAACTTACTCAAGCCTACACTTATCGAGCAAAGGCTGCGCCGAGCCTTGCTCCGAGGGAATGTGCCGTGCACGTACTCATCTTTGGACGACCAAGTCATTTGGGTGCTTAGGCTTACGCCAGCAGTCATGCGACGCAACTTAACTCTTGGGCAAGCCAGGGCTATGCCAAGCCCTGGACGATGGGACCGTGCATGCTTTAACAAGCATTCATGCAGGCGACGCCTATGACTTAGGCTATTTCATAACTTTGTGTCGAAGACCAACTTTTCTTCTCCCAAGCCACGGGACGAAGGACCGAGTGTCATTTTCAAAGCATGCCGTGTACCAACTCTAAGCCGACCGTGGGACGTTTTTCCATGTTCTAACTCATTTCGACCCGTCGGGATTATTTCCTTTAGCTATGTGGGTTCGTATCTTTTATCTTCAAGCCTACTTGTGCAAGTTGAAACCACAATTTATTATGTGAAGGCCAAGATGAGGCAAGTTCACCGAAACTACCCCACCTGAGCGATGTCTTCAACGGCAGTTGCAAGGCCAAGTCCGAACGCCGTTGGCATTTCGATTCCTCCGATTGACTGAGCGGGACGGGGCACTACACCTCCTGCGATCATTCCCCTAGTATTAACCATCTTGGAGGTGGAAGTAAGCTGGATCCTCGGGAACCGGCTCTAAATCTGGCCATGCAAAACTAGAGAGGTTAGACCTCTAATAGCAAGTACCACAAGGAAGGACGATATGAAGGACTAAACCAGTAAGTAAGAGAATATAATAATAGATCTCTGCTATCCACTAGAATTCACATAACATCGAGACACTTCGAACCAACCTTCCAACCAAACAAGGACAGAAGTTGGCCCGTCATGTCCTGATATTCTGATCATCTCAGTTAGGCGACAGAGTAGGTAAAGTGCACAAACAAATTAATTTAAACGGCCAATCAATTTCTACGGCTTGCTATTGTGAGTTCCAAGTTATCCTGGAATAATGCAATAAAGATTCCTCAGTTCTTACCATGTGCGAGCAAGGCTAGTCTATCCAGTCAATCAATTACGCCATGCATGAATTAGACGAGTCCCAGCAGGACGCCCGTCATCAATATACAATATACAATAATAATATAAGCAGATACCGCTCCCTGCCCGTGTGACAGATTTGTCGTATCTGTGGGAACCAGCCGGCCCGTCAGGTACTACTCGTCCCAAGGGGGCTGCCATGTAAGAACTCGGAAATCCATTCTCTCCATGCCATCATTTATTTTATTTAACTTAATAGTCTCTACGTTGAGTGAAGTCCCATGCCGTGGATCATGGTCATTCAAATGAGTACTTTTGTACGGGGTACGATATGCGCAACTCTACAACGATACCCGTGCGGCTATGTTGTAGGTCTTACATAGCGTAATGCAACAATCAAATCTAACCACGGAGTAATCATGTCTTGACCATAAAGTACACATGTTGTTTTGTAAGATAAATAAATAACTAAATAAATAAATAAATAATTTAAAACCTGCATGTGCCTTGTATGCCAACATTCGGTATCGGCTAATCGATTGCAATAGTTCATTACATGAACGTGTCTCATTCATTCAATTCAATAAGACGACTAGCCAGTCTCTTAGTTCCAACTAGGAACGCATGATCAATTTTTAGTCAATGTCACAATCATTATCAATGGTGACAAGGCATGAAAATCAAATAGTATTACAGTGGGGTCGAGTCTATAACTCTCAGGGTCAAGTTTCAGTCTTACTGGGTATCCATCAATCAATCACGACACAGGGCACTAATACACAATCATTAGCATGCTAAGATTATCAAGTTCACGCAAAAGCATAAGGATATAATAGGAGAACTATCATGCCATCATTAAATGAATAAGTTATAGAGCAAATAGTAACACCCAGGTTAGAAAGTCACGCCAAGTCTAGTAGGTTATATTAAGGCCAACAAGTCATGCCAACAAGTCTAGTCGGAGTGAGCGTGAAAAGTGGTAAGAAATTCACGTTGGCACGCACAGTGTGAGCATGAAGGGAAATTCACGCACTCAATCGTGAGCGTGAAAAGTGGGCGTGGAAAATGGGCGTGAAAGGTAAGGGTGAAAAGTGATAAGAAATTCACGCACGCATGCAAAGATGGTGCGTAACTCAAAATTTACGCTGACATGTAAGGACGTGTGCGTAACTAAAAATTCACGCAGACACGTAATAACGTGAGCGTGACTCAAAATACACGCAGACACGTACTAACGTGAGCGTGACTAAAATTCACGCAGACACGTAAAGACGTGTGCGTGACTGAAAATACACGCAGACACGTACTAACGTGAGCGTGACTGAAAATACACGCAAACACGTAAAGACGTGTGCGTGACTGAAAATACACGCAAACACGTAAGGATGTGTGCGTGACTAAAAATACACGCAAACACGTAAAGACGTGTGCGTGACTCAGGAACCTTCGTCCCAAGCCAGAAATGAAGTTCCCATGGTTCAGAACCCATGGACAACCGAGAATACACGCCAAGTTGGGAGATCAAACCCATGAACAACCGAGAACACTAACACTTAGATCTAGAAGAAACAAGCCAAAGAAATCAAAAATGCCAAGTACTAAACTCTCTCAGGATCGTGAGAGGAAGAATAATGAACCATAAAAATGGTTCTCCAAGCAAGAAGCAAGATTGCACTTGCCTGCTGCTGCTGCTGGTAGGTGGAGAAGTGATGAGAGGAAGAAGAAGAAGTAATGGTGAAGGAGAGTAATGAGGAGAGAGAAGGGGATGGAAGCTTTAAATAGGAAGGGTGGTGGTAGGTAGGGTTATAGGGTCGGGTTTGATCGGGCCCAACCAAAGCCAACCCGAAAGCAAGCAGAGAGGTTAAAAAGCAGAAAATAAATACATAAAATTAATTAACATGAAAATTAAAGAGCAGATAATTAATTAACATGAACTTAAAGGAATTTAAATACAGGATAATACATGATAAATATTAAATAAATACATTCAAGCAATATACGTATTAAAATACGCATTCTGGGAACGGGGAGTGACAACACTACTTTCATATAGGTCGAATGGCACCGTATTAGTGTACCTCAAAATATGATTGATGGTGCACTTGGAGCTAGTATGCACATATACTATAGAAGAAACGGCAGCTCGAAGAATACGATTAGGTCTTAGGCCAGTTCCCCGTAGGCATTATGATAGAATGAATAGAGGTGAATGATTAAAAGCCATGTTGTCTTGTGCAAGTATGTATAAATTTTATTTATGACTTTATCATTTACAAATCTCTTTCTAAATTTTCGAATTACAAGATCATAAAACATTTTAAAAAATGACAATAACAAGATTATATAACATTTAAGAAATATTAAAACTTACAAGATTACAAAACATTTAAAAAAATTCACACATTTACTGTGTCGGTTGTCTTGTGCAATTTCTCCTGTTGTGTCTAAGTCTGTTACAATTGCTGCAATGTAGATCTCTTGTCGGCAACTCCTTTGTCATAAAACGATTCTTTTTAGGTCTGCCAGCTCTTCATCCAAATTTAGGTACTCCAATTTTACCTCTTACCAGTTCACCTTGAGGAGTGTATGGAGATGGAATTGGTTCCATACAAGACGCATAAACACTTTTAAGTGTTTCAACAGAAAATTGAGCAGGATAATAACTTTCAATCTGTAAGTTAGTAGATTCGCAGGCAAAATAAGCATGTACACATGGTAAAAAAGTGTGTTGCCAACGAAAACATGTACATGTTCTATTTTCTAACTATACCACATAACATCTACTTATTTCATGATCAAATATTTCAAATAAATAACCTTCAATACGCAACATTTGAAAATGATGTTTCTCTCTTTTTAGGCGAGCCATAGTCTTACGCATCCTTGGACAGAAGTTGTTGTCCATATTTTCAGCATTTTGTCGATGCTTTTCATGAATTGTTATGATCTTCGCTCTAATACCGTCAAGCAATGTTGTTATTGGTTTATCACGCAAATTCTTAATCCAATTATTAAAACATTCTACAATATTGGATGTGTTGATATCGAGTCTAGAACAGGGTGCATAAGCTGTTATCCAATATGAGAAATTACGATTTTCATCATTGGTACCAACTATCCAATTAAAAATACGAACATCCGCGGACTTGATTCTTTCAAACCATTCTGTTGCATCCACAATATCGTAAGAACGAGCAAGTTTATCCAACCATTCTAGATATTTAGGTTTACTACTGCATTGACTTTTCATATTTTGTTTAAAATACTGAATACAAAAAAAATGTGGAGGGGTAGGAAAAGTATCGCGCATTGCACGAATTAATCCTTTTTGCTTATCTGATATGAATGAAATACTATCCCACCGGTCAAAGAAATTTTCAAAAGAAATCTTCAAATTATTTAAAAACCATGTCCATGATTTGGTGTTCTCATTTTCAGCAATACAATATACAATAGGATATAACTGGTAGTTAGGATCATATGCACAGGCCACAAATAAATTACCTTGATATCTTGATGTCAAAAATGTTGCATCAATACTAATTATAGGTAAACAACCACTTAAAAAATCGTCTATACATGCCTTAAAACAAATATATATTCTTTGAAAGACATTATTTTCTACGGTCTTTAAAAAATATTTGCTACCAAGATTTGTTTCCGCAATTGTCAAGCAATATCTTTCAAGACTGCCATATGCATCAATATAACTACCGTTGATTTCAGATAATGCAAGTTCTTTGGCTCTCCAAGCTTTAGAATACGTAATATGTACTCGATAATCTCTAAGTATATCTTTTACAATATGAGATGCACTATAGGAGTGCTTATCTCTAATTTTACCCTTTATTTTTTCATAAATCTATGCAGCACTAGTATGTCGATGATGTCCTCTTGGTAACACACCGGTACACGAATGTCGAGATTCAAATGTACGAATCTCAAATATTGTACCGTTACCAATTGCTTTAGCATACACTCTCCAACTGCAATCTGGAGAGTCACAAATGTATACAATTCTTTGAGAATTGTTATGTTTAGGTCTACAACTAAAATTATGAAGAATTGCTATATCATTAATAAAATTTCGAAATGCATAAGATGAAGGAAATTCTTTTCCAACAAATAACTCAGGGGTGCTACCATCTAAATTATCATCATCATTGTCTAAATAATAGTCTAAATCTTCGACTAAGTCGTCACTATCAACGTCATCAACGTTCTCTTCAACTAAATTTACTTGGTTTGAGATGCTAGGAACAACATGATAATTTTGGCTGTTATAAACAGGTTGACTAGTAGAAGAAAGATTTATTAATGCTTGATTAATATAAATCTTTATACAAGATACACCTATATTATCCTGAATAACAAAGTTCCATGCTTCTTCACTATCTATTACTAAAAATGTATTGGTAAAAAATATCTTATTACGAAATCATATGTAATAGAAAAACGTTCCACGATAATATTACGTATATTTTCTAAAGAGATATTAGGATAGGTAGAAATTAGATTAGTTGTACCTCCTTCATAAGATAGTCCACTAAGTGTACCTCCATGGTAGCAGACCAATGTTAATAATTGATCCATGAAACAAAATTAAAAATAGTCGTTGAATGTTGCAACTTCTTTCTAGGGATTCTTCTTGACACCAGGTGGTGATTTGGAGATGATTCTTCTTCAAATCTTCACTGCAGAGGAGAAAAAATTTTATCTCTGAGAGGTAACTTGAGAAGTGAGGGGATGAATTGAATGTGAAAATTTTCAATAAGATGATTTATATATATAGACAATATACATGTAGCCGTTGTAAAAGTTATAGTAGCCGTTGTAAAAACCAACCGTAGTGCCGTTGTAAAAGCCATGTAGCCATAAAATCCATGTAGCCCTTGGTAAAAGCAAGCCATAGTAAAGTAAGCAAGCCATGTAGCCGTTGGAGACAAGTTTTTCAAACAAACAATTATCCACAGCCACCCAATCAAACAATTAACCATTCAAACAATTAACCATTGTTTACAATTAACCATTAACCATAAACAACATAACCTTCCATTTCTACGCCCAAGAGTAGGGCGTGAAAATTCCACGCCCTACTTTTCGGCACAACGATGCTCTTTTCGCAATTTTTCCAATCTTTGTTCCTTTTATGCAATTTATTTAAAGTATAATGCTCTCTCTAAAATTTAGTGAATGCCAATTGCTCCGCCAAGCCAAGAAGAACCATCTATGTCCAAGGACTTAACCAAAATAGTTGGGCGAAGCCTCAAATAGTTTATAGTTCAATGTAAATTCGAATATCCGAACTGCGACTTATATGTCCCGAACTCTCCTCCCTTTATGCTACCAGGGAGAAAATCGAACTCAGTCAAACTCGATGTTCAACTTCAACAGAACTTGAGGACTTATATATATATATATATATATATATATATATATATATATATTTATATATGTGTGTGTGTGTGTGTGTGTTTTTTTAGGGGCACCACCACTTCTACTAGGGGGCAGCCCAAATTTTTTTGAAAAATTACAAGTTTGCCATAGGTTTTTGTTACTAGGGGGCAGCCCATAATTCACTATAAAAGCCAACTTATTTTATTTTTTCTCTCTTTCTTCCTCTATTACTTCTCTTCCTCCACTCTTTTTTTCTCCTCCTCATAGAAACCTAGAATTAACCTAACCTAGGTGAAATTGTCCCCCCACCTAAATTTGTTAAAGATTTTTGGTAAAATATCTAGTAATAGTGTCAATCACTTCTCCCATTTATTTGTAAGTCGTCGAATTTATTTTTGTGTAATGTTTTAACCTAAATTTTACGTATAAAAGTTGAATTTTGTGTTTAATGTAGAAAGAAATAGAAAATGGAACAACCCGGACCATCAAATGTTGGATACTCTCATTCCACAACGTCCGAAGAACACTTTGATGCATCGGAAGGCCTCGTGGTAACTACACTTTAAATTTATTTCGGATGAAAAATCGGACTTTGACACAGAGGACTGCCACTTCTCTGGCAGTCCCTCTCATGGATTTGGACTACCAGGGATGTGGCAGTCCTACTTCAGTGTAGGACTGCCACATCTATGGCAGTCCTGTATATGTGATGGACTGCCACATATGGGGCAGTCCTTTTTAATTTCCATTGTAGGAGTTGTTTAGTTTTGACTTCAGTGTAGGACTTACATTTTGGCTTTATGTAGTTGTTTAGTTTTGACTTTTAACTTCTATTGTAGGAGTTGCGATCTTCCGATGTTGCGGTACATGCTCCAATTGCAATCAATGTAGGGCATTTATTTTGGACCGATCTTTCGTTTCAATCAAGCGACGATGCAGTACAATGGTGTCGAGAAGTTGGATAGGAAAACAGCTTAGTTTTAGTGATATCCAGATCGTGCCGAAATCGTCTAGGACGACACAGTGTGATGGTTGGCTGTGAAAGAGGTGGTGTGTTCAGATCGCACAAGAAAGACACAGTGATCGAAAATAAAGTTCCAAGAAAGAAAGCTGGAACGAGAAAATGTGGTTGTCCATTCACGATCCAAATTAGAAACGAAGAAGAAGGACCACTTTTGTATACAGTTTGACATTTTGTATATGGAGGACCACTACGACGTCGAAATCGACTAAGTATATATATATATTTACAGTTTGACATTTTGTATATGGAGGACCACTTTTGTATACAGTGAAATATGAAGTCCAGTAATACATATAGAGTAAATTTTGAGTTATATGTGTTTACCTGTGCCTACCTGTGTTATATGTGTCTACCTGTGTTATATGTGCCTACCTGTGTACTATATGTGCCTACCTGTGTTATATGTGCTTATCTGTGTGTTATCTGTGTTATATGAGTGTACTTGTGTTATATGTGTTTACTGTCACAGCGTTTCAGTTTGAGAAACTCTGTCACAGAGTATCAGTATCAGGACTGCCACATCCATGGCAGTCGTACACTGAATTAGGACTGCCTGGGTTGTGGCAGTCCTAACTAAAACTTTTGAATCTTTATTCATGTCAAATTTCTTTCCACAAAACCAAAAAAAATAAAAAAATAGGTTTCTATCAACTGTTCTCCGTCGATATCACACGAAGAATAGTCATTCTCCTGTATTTTTAACAAGGAGATACAATTCTCCGTGTTGAATGGCATTCTCCGTGTTTCTAACACGGAGAATGGCCATTCTCCTGTGTTTTAACATTTGAATGACCATTCTCCGTGTCATTTAACACGGAGAATGTCATTCTCCGTGTTATTTAGCACGGAGAATGGCCGTTCTCCGTGTAATTTAGAAACGAAGAATGCCATTCTCCGTACTAAATTACACGGAGAATGGTCATACGTTTTAACACTGGGAATAACCATTCTCCGTGTAAATTAACACGGAGAATATCATTATCCGTTTTAATTAAGACGGAGAATTCCATTCTCCGTTTTATTTAACACGGAGAATGCGATTCTCCATTTTATTTAACACGGAGAATGACCATTCTCCTGCGTTTTAACACTGGAATGACCATTCTCCTGCGTTTTAACACTGGAATGACCATTCTCCGTGCTAAATTACACGAAGAATGGCCATTCTCCGTGCTAAATTACACGAAGAATGGCCATTCTCCGTTTTATTTAACACGGAGAATGGCATTCTCCGTGTTTCTAATACGGAGAATGGCCATTCTCCTGCGTTTTAACACTGTAATGGTCATTCTCCGTGTACCATTCTCCGTGTAAATTAAGACGGAGAATGACCATTCTCCGTGTAATTTAGCACGGAGAATGGTCATTCTCCGCGTAAATTAAGACGGAGAATGCCATTCTCTGTGTTACTAACACAGAGAATGACTATTCTCCGTGTAAATTAAGACAGAGAATGACATTCTCCGTTTTACTAACACGGAGAATGGCCACCCTCATGCGAAATTAACATTTTTCGTGTTCTAACACGGAGAATGACCATTATGCTGCATTTTATGGTCAGTTGAAACTTTGAAGGGCCATAACTTTTGACTGGGAGGTCGAAACGAGGCCCGGTTTGTCCCAAAATGAGCGTATCTTCGAGGAGTCTGAAAGTAACAATTTTTTTGTTAGACGGCCTTCCGAAATTTTAGAATCGCAAAAAAATGATGTTTGGACCTCCGTTTTAGCACTTTTCATCTAGGACTGCCACACCCAGGGCAGTCCAACACATGTGAAGGACTGCCCTGGGTGTGGCAGTCCTAGATGAAATGTTCTGTGAACATTTCATTCACACATAAATTTATCACAGAATATTTCATCTAGGACTGCCACACCCAGGGCAGTCCTTTACATGTGTTGGACTGCCCTGGGTGTGGCAGTCCTAGATGAAATGTTCTGTGAACATTTCATTCACACATAAATTCATCACAGAATAATTCATCTAGGACTGCCACACCCAGGGCAGTCTAACACATGTGAAGGACTGCCCTGGGTGTAGCAGTCCTAGATGAAATGTTCTGTGAACATTTCATTCACACATAAATTCATCACAGTTATTTCACCAACACAAGTATTTCAACACAAGTATCCAACACAAGTATTTCAACACAAGTATCCAACAACATAAATTCACCAACACAAGTATTTCAACGCAAGTATCCAACAACCTGTTCGACACCCAAAGCAGGTGTCTTTGCCACTCGGAGTAGAAGTCGGTCACCCAGTCGAAATACGCCGGTTTGTAGTTCAATGGTTGGGTCCCGCGGGGAGGTTCCAACATCTGTAGTGTGCGCTTCGGCAAACTTTGCACGAAGCCAAACTGCCGAAGTACACGATCAGGCATGTACGGCTCCTTGATATCATAGCATGTGATCATGCCATGAAATAAAGAACGGACATGCAGCTCAGAAGGACCGCCCTCCTCAGATGGAGCAGAACCACCTTGACGTGGTGGTAGGAGTTGGCTAATTGGCACATCGTCGTCATCACTGGAAGAAGGAGAAGGAGTACGAGCTCGTTGCTTCGACCGAGCTTCTGGTCCCGGTGGCGGTCTCCGTGTCCCAGACCGACCTTGGCGCGCCGGTTCAAAAATTGTAATCGGACGCTCAAGAGAACGTTCCGCGCGTTCCTTCCACTTTGACGCGGTGGGGCGTATTCTTTTTGGTGCGTCCGGAGGACTGTTACCCCTATAGAACAATGGATTGTGCGACCGTACAGTTAATAAATAATGCAAACTAAAATAGAACTGTTACCCCCTATCCCCCACCCCCAGACCATAACTAAAACTGAGTACAGTAGGACTGCCAGGCATGTGGCAGTCCAATTGCAAACAAGGACTGCCACAGTCCTGGCAGTCCTCTATTGAAAGAGGACTGCCAGGACTCTGGCAGTCCTTGTTTACATGTGGACTGCCACATTCTTGGCAGTCCTACTGTACTCAGGGCCAACAGACAAACGACTCGCTAGTTTGTCGTTTCCTAGGGTTAGGGTTTGAAGAAAAATTGTGGGTTTGTCGTGTTCGAAAATGCCATTAATAAACCCTAAAGACATTCTAAACCTAAATTATCAAAAGTTTTTAGACAATTAAAACTATTCTAGGGTTTTGAATAGAATGTAGAAAATTATAGAAGAAATTAGGAAAGAACGTACCTAGAATTCGATTTTTTCGACTTGCGTGTCATCTCGTCGAATGTAGGAGTGTTCTTGAAAGAAATTTGGTGGAGGAATTAGGATTAGAGTGGTGAAGGAGAAGAGACTATGGTTTTGGGAGAGGGAGAGAGAGCTCTTCTTTTTTTCTTTTGGAGGAGAGAGAGAGAAAATTGGGGTTTGAGAAGGAAATGAGAGTTTGGGGGGTTGGGCTGCCCCCTAGCAAAATGTGGGCTGCCCCGTAGTAAAATCTCCACTTTTTGGGCTGCCCTTAAGTAAGGGCTGCCCCCTAGTAGAAGTGGTGGTGCCCCTAAAAAACATATATATATATATATATATATATATATATATATATATATATATATATATATATATATATATATATATATAGAGAGAGAGAGAGAGAGAGAGAGAGAGAGAGGGGGGGGGGGGGGGGGGGGGGGGGGGGGGGTGGGGGTGGGGGTTGGTTTCAACCCTGAGCTCATCTATGGTCTTCAGGTGTACAAACTGCCAAAAAATTTCTTTTATATGGAGAAAAGTCCATAAGTCCATTACGTATATATGAGATTCCTAATTTTCCGTACTTTTCCGGCATTAAGCTAGCTTTGTCAATCAAAAGAAGCCGGCAAAATTAATGAGTTAGATAAGGACGGTGCGGCTTTGAAATCATGATGATGATGGGTTAGCTGAAAGAAAAAATTTCCATGTTACAACCACCTCTCCTTAATTTGAAAGAGTGACAGCACAGTCTAATATAAGTATACAGGAATATAGAAAAGAAGTTTAAAGCTGAACGGCCAAAGCAATAAGCTATATTAATAATAGTAGTGAATGTATCACTGTAACTTTAGAATTTTGGTACGTACACAGCCAAAAGATTTGGGCTAATTAGAGTTTAGACCTGAATTTTATACCAGTTTAAAGTTTAAACTATGTCATCGGCTTTAGGGGGGGGGGGGGGGGGTGGGGGGGGGGGGGGGGGGGGGGGGGGGGGGTTGCAAACACACTTACTCCATCTTTCTTTTTTTGGTCCTATCCTCTCTTTATTTTTCAACTCTTTTCTCCCCCACTTCATCTTCTTCATTCAATCCTATTTGGAAATGTTACATACAAGGCTCCTTCCCACAATCTAAGTCTAATCTTAGTAACTATGTTTTGTTTTATGTATGTTAAACATTATTTAGTATATTTTAGGTTAATGATTCGTCAATGCGTATTTTGTCAAGGTTTTGAACGCAGTTTTAGAATTTCGAACTTCCAATTTCGACACAGTTCCGTTGGAAAAGACACAGAACTGTCATGATTCTAACAATCCTAACACTAGCTAAGACTGTTAAAATAATGACAATCATTGTCGGAATCCTGTAGTAGAATCCTGCCAGTCCTAATACAAAGAATTATCTGTCTTAGGACTGTCAGAATTCTGATTGTTAGGACTGCAATAATTCTGACAGTCCTGTATCGGAACGTTACTGTCCCCTAACAATTTGAAAAAAAAATTATTTTGGGTATTGAAAAATGATCATACTTTTAAGATCCTCTCTAACAAAAATGGGTTGTGCAAAGGCCAAGTTTAACATGATTTTCAAATTTGCTGGATTTGTCCACCAAATGAGTTACTCTCTTTATCCAAACTAACCTTCAACCCACATGTGTGTGAAAGTAAGGGCGTACCCATAGGAGGTACCGGATATATATATATATATATATATATATATATATATATATATATATATATATATATATATATATATATATATATATATATATATAGAGGGCTGCAAATGAGCCAAGCCGTTCGCGAGCTGCTCGAAGCTCGGCTCAATAAAAGCTCGTTTGAGGTCGGTTCCTTTAACAAGCTGAGCTCAAGCTTCATTTTCGAACTCGTTTAATAATCGAGTCAAGTTCAAGCTTAGAAGTACTCGACTTGTTTGAGCTCGCAAGCTGGCTCGTTTATGAGCTTGCGAGCTGGCTCGTTTAGGAGCTCGTTTGTTTGTTGAACTATAATTTTATGTATGTTTGTATAATAATATGGTTATATGCATTATATATTTACATGTCCTTAATAATTGATATTAAGAAACTTTTTTAATTAAATTTTTATAAATAAATTATTAATATTACAGGTACTTGAATTCAAGCTTAAATAGCTTGAAATCGAGCTCATCAAGCTTGAGATCAAGCTTAATGAGCTTGAAATAAAGTTGAACAAGCTTGAAATCAAGCTTAAGGAGCTTGATTTTGAGTTTATCGAGCTTTTTTTTACCAAGCTTGAATCAAGCTTGCTTATCAAGCCAAGCTCGAGCTCAAACCAAGCCAGGCTCAAGCTTAATATAAACAAGCTCGAGCCAAGCTCAAGCTCTAAAATAAAAAAATTATCAAGCTTGCTCGATTAATTCTAGTCAAGTCAAACTCAAGCTTACAAAAGCTTGGCTCGGCCTGACTCGTTTGCAGCCCTCTCTCTCTCTCTCTCTCTCTCTCTCTCTCTATATATATATATATATATATATATATATATATATATCGTGCGAGTCATGCTACATTTAGCCCAATTCAGTCCATCCAAATTGGAATATCTAGTTACACAACAAATAATATAAAATGATCCTAATTGGTGTACGGTGAAGATGACTTTAATTAATAGGCTATACCTGATTTCTTTGATTACAACTCTACGGTTTTGATGTAATGACAAGCTTTAACAATTTTTGTTTTCTTGAGGCTAAAAAAAGTGGAGTATTTTTTGTCGGTGCTGCTTATCCCCATCTGTTATGTTGCTGTCTTACTGTCTTACATTTATAAAACAACTAGTCATTTATAATTACACAAACGAATATTAATCTAAAAGAAACACAAATGAGCATCATCCAAATTAATTTTAAGTCGCTATCATCAATGTTGATGCATACAAACTTAATATAACAGGCCAGTTGGCATCATCCGAGAACATATGTTTGTCCCTAATATAAATATATGCACATCAACCCCGGGGATACGTCGAACATTGCTTGGCTTTTACTGAATTTACGGTATAACTAAAGACACTACATAAATTATTCAGGATATTTCAAGTTTTGGTACTAGTACAATTTGAAACAAGTTTTATTCAGGACATCCAAAAAATTGCTATGGACTGTCCACCTCCGAATCCTCCATCACCTGTGACCCCGGTGGTGCCGTCGTTGTCGCCCTCATCCTCGACGTCCTCCCTTCTGTAGTCAGCACTGCCATCCCCGTCATCTGCGAAAACGTCTCCTCCCTTCCTTCACCGGACCTCGAGTCTGCATTCCCTCTCCGTGTTGTCAACGCTGAAACCATCGTTCGTCATTGTCGTCGAGGTCCGGGGAGGGAAGAGAGTGTTAGCCCAATGATTGTATCATGTTTTTGAATATGGCTAATCAATTAAGTTTAATATAATGATATCACTATTCATACAATCACCATAATTTTATACTTAAACTTACCATTGTCCTAAATGTTCATTAAATGTATTATACTGCTTTGTTCGTCTAAAATGTATTTGCAGACAAGCAGTAAGAAAGATCAAACTTGGACATATACAACGAAAAATTCATAACGGGCCAAAGACAGCATTAAACCAGAATATTTTTGTCAACCACCCAACGACATCTCCGGGACCTCACACTCGGGGGTTTCTCTGTCTGGTTAGCGGACAAGGGTCGAGGGGGGTAGCGCCCCCGAAAGGTATTCAGATTTTCAGATCTTTTTATCTTTGGACGATTGCCGTCAGCAGAAAAAGTCACCATTCAAGAAGTCTGCAACCTGCTCGTGTCCTTATGTTTTATGTTTTATTTTGTATTTTATCTTTGTTTATAGGATTAGATGTACATCGGGTTCGCAATTGGCACTAGGAAGCTTAACTAATCCAAGTTCACTCAAATCAGCATGAACCCAAACCAGAAACTTGCTGGAAATAGGGTGACCAAACTCGGTCAGGATAAAACTTAATTTCCTAGTCAGCCTCCTCTTCTTGAAGACAAGGTTCTAACGTTCAAATTTATGAACGTTTGGGGACCGAACACTGCCCGAACTCGGTCTCCAAAAACCTTATAAATAGCCATAGGTTTTTACCATTTCAAATCACTCATTCACATTCAATCTTCTTATATATTTATGAGCTATTAACCTTCCCAACACCAAGAAACCAACTCCCAGCCTTATAGTGTGTCAAAGTTGCAATCTCATTTAGAAGTATGTTGAGTTGTAAAGCTTGAATTTTTAAATGCTGGTCTTTACACTTGTTTTTTGAAGTCAGCAAACTCTTCGTATCAAAACTTTGTGGTAGTTAAAGTTGTCATGCCCTTTGAATCAAAGCACGAGGTGTCTGTAAGAAGTTGTAGACTTTCAGATCAAAACTTGTGTTTCATGAATAGTGAATTCAACTCCGAACATGAGTTCTCGGAACTGGGACTAGTCCTCCACGAGGGATACCGGTATAAAAATTTCGGTGTTTGCATTTGCTCTATGAACTCTATACCTTCAATTTCCATAGTTGTATTTATTGAATTATTTAGCTGGTACTGTGCATTTATATTTTTAATAAAGGATAATTTTTGATGCACTCTATTCATCCCATCTCTAGAGTTGTCTCAAGATCCACAAGGAGAAGACGTTTTCATAGTTTGTTGCCATTGTCGTCGAGGTCCGAGGAGGATGTCCTCGTCGTCGTCGAGGTCCGGGGAGAGGAGGGAGGAGACGTTGTCATCCTTCGTCGTCATCGTCGTCATCATCATTCGTCGAGGTCGGGGAAGGATGTCCTCGTCGTCGTCGAGGTCCGGAGAGGGGAGGGAGGAGACATTGTCATCATTTTTTGTCGTCGTCATCGTTCGTCGAGGTCAGGGGAGGGTGTCCTCGTCGTCGTCGAGTACTATCAAATTTTTTTTGACAATTCTAAAGATAACATCATATATTTTTTTTTTGGACTCAGTCCATAATATTGGTATTAAAAGAATTGGACAAACTCTGAGTAAATTTTTCCGATGGTAAACTGATAAATACAAAAAATTAGGTGGTACAGCTGCTACATCTTCAAGAAATGTTAGAACTTAGAATATTTACAGTTTTGTCCTTTTCTTCTAACTGCGTATAGGTTACATCCCTCGCAACTAAAAATGGAAGCACTAAAGGAGGCCAGAGACAACCTACCAACAAGTTCCTATCAGAAATTGTAGCTAAGCAAGTTTGACAATGACCTTGAAAAGAATATATATAATTCAGTCGAACCTATAATTTCTCCAAAAAACACGTCCGAAAGAATCGAATCTAGATCTAATAAAACGTAGAGAGTTATTAAAGTATCAAAATCAATACGTTAACCAGTTCTCAACTTTCCATGCACTTCGTAATTAACAACTAATTAACCTTATGTCCTCGTTTGGTTCGCGAAATCATCGGATTGGAACATAAAAATGATTTCCAATAAAAAAATTAGAAAGGAAAGTAATTTCATCCATTCCCGCAAGGAATCACTTTATCACATTGAAGTATTTACTTTTTTTTTTCCAAATTCTTTGATATTTCCAAACATCAGAAATAAAAATCAATGAAATAATTTTCCAAAGAAAAGAAAGTACCAAGGAATTGATTTCCTTTATCTTTCATTCCACAAACCAAACGAGACCTATGGAAAAACCAGCATAAAGTATGATTACAAAGTGATACATATGAAAACAAAAAGGTCAAATATCATAAGAGTGGTGGAGTCCGAAAGTCAGCATTGTCTAGCGAACAAGAAGATACACAACACAAAAGCCTATTTATAACGAATGCTCTTTTAGGCAGTCACATAACTAATATTAGTACATGCGAAGAAAGGATGTCAATATTAATGTTTTCCGAAGCTCACGGCGTTGGCGATGTGATGTTCTTCGTGATCG
The DNA here is from genome assembly GCA_029216955.1 of Iris pallida. Lineage (NCBI taxonomy): Eukaryota > Viridiplantae > Streptophyta > Magnoliopsida > Asparagales > Iridaceae > Iris > Iris pallida. Next base: position 977,333 of record JANAVB010040019.1, on the reverse strand, counting down.
TCGTATGGCTCTCGATCGTATCGATGGTCGTGTTCTCCCAGGGTGCCGGTGAGGATCGAGCTTCCCGGAGGTATCGGAAGCGCCATGGCCCGACGTTTGTGGGCTGCGGTTGTAGCGGTTGCAGCTGTAAATCCTATCTTTCTTGATCATCCCAATGAAATGGAGGTAGTTCGTACTTAAAAGAGGTTTACTTTGGGATATGAAGACTACTTTTGTATATTACAAAAGAGTTCCTTATTATATATTTTCCTTTTTCTTTTTTGAAATCTATTTACCACAACATGATGAAGAGCATGTACAGTTTGGCTTGCTTCTAATGTGTTTCTATTGGGTTTTATGACATTTTTATAGGATGTATGCATTTTTGTGTGGTTATCCCTTGTGCATGAAGAAATGAATTGTGAATTCTGTGTAATTATGCTACTTGCAAGCAATTAAAGACAAATTACCATATATTTTTTTCCTATTTCTTTGAATTTTTTTTTATAGAGTAAACAGAGTGTAAATTAAAAAAAGAGCTTCCTATTTAAGTAAGCATCATTTTATGAAATGTTCAGAGCGCAGAGAGAAAAACTGAGACATATTCAGACTACTCGGATCATTCAGCTTGCATACCCGGGGAACAACAACAACAACAAAGATCATTCTATCAAAGACTTTAATTAGGAGAAGGAGAAGCCAATATGGCACCAAGTACCTCCCCAGTAAAGTATTGACAAATATTTGTCAGATTGGAACATGACGAAAACCTTCTTCTTCTTCTTCTTGGTCTTGTACGTCTTGTGATTGTGTCGGTTAAAATTACGGACCTTGCGGTGGCTATTGTTCGTTATCTATGATATTTTAAGACTAAGTAGTGAATAGTATAACTAGAACTTAGAGGTGAAATGAATAAAGAGAGTATAAAAAAATAAAATTTAAATTTGTGATGGTAATAGATAAAATGAACTGTCCCTCCCGAAATGACTGGGTGTTCGACTATTGAGGGACCAGGCCTGGACCAATCCTCTAACGTTCCTTTCAGCAGGTCGGGCTACCAAATTTCTGAGGGTAAATCCGACCCGACCCGACCCGACCCGACCCGACCTTATAGTGGGACTAGGTCGAGCTTCACAAAGAAGTACCGAGTTTGGTGAAGGCAAAATCCAATCCGACCGCTTCCGACTCGGGTCGAGTAGGATCCGAATTTTGATTCGGCCTCGATCGGGACAGCCCAGATTTCAGCGACTACCCGGTCCATTGGACACCTTAACTTACAAAACTCTAGTTGGCAAGTCCCAGTGTGAGCAAGGACAAGAGAAAGTAATAAAGCACATGTTTTTGAAACTCAGCAGTAACTTTAAACTGATCTTTAATGGATTTTAGAAAATAAATAAAAGAATTATATCGGCTTGTGAATCACAATAATCCAAATATATATTTCAATATGACCAATTTGAACGACACTGGTTGAAAGCCGGCTTTCACATTCGTTTGGGCAAACCTGGTGTGAACAAGATAATATAGGATGTGCAACAGAATATAACCAGTTATCATTAGCAAAAGCTTGTACACAAGGAATGAATGAGGCTATTAGGATCAAAGCATGGGCATAAATGTACTAGTACAATAAAACTCAGAATCCATATTGAACTAGAACTATACAGTAGACTTCGAACTTGGGCAACCTCCTCTGCTTGGGCAACCCCCAGGCTCAGCATGACCCTACAAGAGGTCTGAGTCACGGGTAACCCTCCAGGATCGGCCCCAATAAGACAAAAGAGGCAACCAAAACTAGCTCTAGATAGGACAATCCAATCCCGTGGGCCGGTCCTGTTCGTGCACAAGAAAAGGAACATGCATTCCAAGAACCAAAAATCCTATAGGAACTCATGAGTTCTTAAATTTTAAAACTCTGCCATGAAAAACCGTTGGATTATATGTATCCCATCACTTAATTTTTTCGATGAACTAAAGAGAAAAATAAGCACACTTTCAATGTTAGTGAAATTCACATGTCACATACATACTGCAAGATGTTATTTTGAGTCCTTATTTGAGTTTCTATAGTCGTCTTCATTCACTACCAAAATATGTCGATTTAGCGACGGCCGGATCCGTCGCCCATCCGTCGGCAATCCGTATTAGCGACCGATCACTGACGGATCTTGGTCAAAATAATCTGTCGGCAATCAGCTCATCGCTAATAAAGATCCGTCGCTAAGTAGTCGAAAAGCGACGGCACAGCGACGAATTTTCGTCGTCACAACACGATGCATTAGCGACGACTTTCCGACGGTCTTTCGTCTATTTCAAGTATTAAATACTTAACTGTGTAGACGCTAGCGACGGATAGTCCGTCGGCAAACCGTCGTAACCGTGTATCAGAGGGTATCATTCCGTCGCTATGCCGTCGATAGCCGTCGCTAACAAAGGACGGATTAGCGACGGAATCCTAACGGATTATCCGTCGACCATGTTCTGGAAATGCTTGACATTTCCAGAACCCTGCCGACGGATATGTCGTCGCGACTCCGTCGCTCCTCCGTCGACATAGCGACTGATTAGTGGCGGATAATCCGTCGCCATTGTTCTGGAAATGTCATGCATTTCCAGAACATTGGCGACGGATGTTCCGTCGCTATTCCGTCGAACAAAGTATTTCCAGAAACTTGGCGACGGATGTTCCGACGTGAATCCGTCGACCATGGCGACGGATTTCTGACGGAATATCCGTCGCTAACATTCTGTACAGCTATATACCACCAGAACCTTGCCGACGGATATTCCGTCGGCAGTTCGTCGCCATGCAAGATATGTCGTCGGCTGGTCGTTGACCACCCGTCGCTAACTGGAAACAGTTTCAAATCTCCAGTTAGCGACGGATATTCCGTCGAAAAGTAGTCAGAAACTGGAAATTTTTGTCGCTAACCGCTCACTTGTCCGTCGCTAACTGAGATTTTTTTGAAAAAAAAATTGCAGCGCTTTCCCTGTTCACAAAAATATGCATAAACCAAACCAATATATAGTGCACACAAATTATCCAACAATCACATAGACCAAATATATAATGCACACCAATTATCCAAGAATCACATAAACCAAATATGCACAAACGAATTTAATGCACACCAATTATCCAAGAATCACATAGACCAAACCAAACCAAGATATAATAGACACCAATTATCCTGAAATCATAAACTAATATCCGTCGTTATAATCCGAAATTCTCACAAATATTCTAAAATTCCCACAAATATTCTAAATTTTTTTAATTACAATACTTCAAGGAGGAGGAGGAGTTCGATTGTCCGGTGGTGGTAATCCCTCCTGCGCCCGACGAAAATACTGCTCCACTAGGTACGGCGACAAGCCTTCGAAGACACTGCTCGGAAGTCCGTGTAGCTTCTCTGGCAACATGAGATCAAGGATTGCCGTTACAGTCGTAGGCGGTACCAGAGGGGCAGCAGGGTTGAAAGAAAGATGACCGACGGAAGAAGGACCGGGAGCAGCAATTGACGGACCGACACCAGTAGAAGATGGACCGACACCAGAAGCAGACGGACCGGCAGCAGCAGACGAAAGCAAAAAGTACGTGGCAATTTGCTCCCGCAAGGATGATACCGCCTCGTACAGCTGCGTAAGCTGCGACCTAACATCATCGTCTGCCGGGGCCGCGGGAGGAGGCGGTGTCGGTAGAAATCTCTAAGTCGCCATGTGCAACGGCCCTAGGGAGCCGACTCCGTACAGGTGCCTTTCTTAAAGCCGCCGACGGTATCTACGAACAAGTCATTACGAGCGGCCAAAGAAGAGGGCGTCCGGGCGGGCGTCATTTTACCGATATCCTCGGTGTCAGTTAACTGAGCCCGACTAAGGGCCTCACTTTACGCAGCCTATCAAATGAATGTGTTTATATTATAAGATTTATCTAAGTTGTAATCTAAATCCTATGTTTCACTAAGTTAAGTGTGAATCCTAAGTTTACATAAGTTATAGTCCGAATACTTTTAATTCTAACGTAAATCTCATAAACATAAGTACTTACATCAGTCTCCTTGGCCCTCTCGTCGACGAAGCTCCCGTCCTTTCGTCTCTTGTGCATATGCTGGAACACGTCGTGCATGGGGACCGATTCTGGCGCCCTTCCCTCCTTCACCGCCCGTTGGGTCTGCATACAAAATTTCTGTAGAACTTAATTAACTCCGTATATTAATAATACCTAATTCGATAGTGAAATGAATTTATGGTATCTCACCAGATCTGCAAGCGTCGCTGCGTGGGGCCTTGATCCCCCCGTATGAAGCCCCGTGGCCCGTCGGTTCGCCTTCGCCTTCTCCGATTTCTCCTTGTACGCAGGAGTATTCATCATATCTAAGAGGTCCTCATAATAGTCATGATGGATCCAATTCGGCCTTGTCTGCCCCATTTTTAGGTCATGAATCATATTTCGTATCTTCTTCGAGGCAGCGCTTCTGTAGGTCCTACGAATCGCGTCCTCGCGATGGGGGAGCCACCAGTACGTCGTCTAACATATAAATTCAATTATCACGTAATTTAAAAAATAGTTGATTAAAGAGTAACTAATAATTAACCAGAATATATAGATATATACCCTCAACTCGTCGAGCCAACGTACTTCAAGTTTGGGGGCACCAACGAAAAGTTAAGGTAGGGACCATGGAAGTTAGTCATGATAATTTCTCCAAGAGCCCTGACAACATTAAACGGAAAAAAACCTACAAAGAAGAAACGACTGGATTATTAACTTGAATAAATGAAAGAAATTTAATAAATTATCTTAAATTTACTTACGAGGTCCCCGCGGGCCATAGCTCTCGTCGAAACTCGCCTCTCGGCCTCTCTGGTGCCGTCGGAGGATCCGCGGGTCCGCGCATGTACTCCCCAGTAACCGGATGGAATCGAGTATAGGGGTACTCCGGGGCCCACTGTGCAGTAACTGGGGGATCCATTGGTGGATCCGCTGGTGGGTCCGATAGTGGAACAGATCCGCTAGCAGATACAGACTCATGCCTCGATGAAGTTGTCGATCGACGACGGGATGCGTCTGTGCCCGGGGTACTCTCTGGGTCGGGCTCGCTGGATGGGGTCACATCCCGGGAAGATTGAATGCGACCACGAGCACCAGCACCACTACGACCACGACCATGAGTATCAAAATAAATGGAGCAGAAGTTTGACACCTCTTCGATAAGATATGCTTCGTATATCGAAGCCTCTATATGAGCCTTGTTGCCAACTTTCTTCTTTAGATGGTGTAGGTATCTAGAGAGACAAATTATCTTGAGAATTAAGAATGAATTTTAAAATCCACTGAAATTCAACTTAAATTATATCAATTTTTATGTACCTTTCAAATGGGTACATCCATCGATAATGAACAGATGTACCGACACGGACTTCGTATGCTAGATGAATCGGTAGATGCTCCATGCTGTCGAAGAAGCCAGGAGAAAATATTTTCTCCAACTTGCAAATTGTTAAGATAATCTTCTCCTTAAGTTCAACCATGTGTTGCACAGTCAACTTAGTTGAACAAATATCCCTAAAGAATATAGATAGTTTGGCCAACGGAACCCATACAGCAGAAGACAACAACTCTTTCAAAGCAATGGACAGTAATCTTTCCATAAACACGTGGCAGTCATGACTCTTCATTCCCGTTAGCTTGCGTTCATTGAGATCAACGCATCTAGACAAATTCGACCACTACTAAAATATGATCTATTAGCCACGTAATTTAGCGACGACATAAAATGCCGTCACTAACTATGGAATATAGCGACTCCTTTATATAAACATCGTAAAACGTCGCTGACTTGCGACGTTCAGCGACAGGAGTTAAATTACGTCGCTGAATAGCGACGTTCAGCGACATATTATTAAAATATGTCACCATCTATTAAAATTTTGCGACGGTTAGCGACGGCCTCTCTTGACGTCGCTAACATTTTTACTTAGGGCACAACGTTTCATTTTTTTCCCCTCACTCGAAAATTCTAATTTTTACTCGAGCTCCCCTTCCCCCCCCCCCCGGCGACTCCCTCCCCCCGGCGACTCCCTCCCCCTCCGGCGACTCCTACCCCCCTCCTCCGTCGAGCTCCTCCTCCTCGAGCTCAGGTAAACCCTAACCTAATTAACTCCTCTCCCTCCTCCTCCTCCTCCTCCTCCTCCTCCCCGCACACACCTACTGTCTGTGCAGTTGTTTGGACACTGACACGACCCCACTGTCTGTGCAGTTGTTTGGACACTGATACGACCCTTGGACACATTTGTATGCACACAAACATATACGACCCCTCTTGACATGTTTTGGGTTTTATTTAGGTTGTGGGGTTTGGCAGTTGAAATGCAATCTCAGGTTTTCCTAAGATTGAGTTTGGAATTTCTGAGATACAAGGTTGGGTTTAGTTTGTTGACTGTGAGTTGAGTTGGGGGTTTGAGTTAAATTGAATGTTTAGAAGTTGTTGGTTGTATACTCAGTTTCCTGAGATATATGTATGTGAAATAGAAATGTGTTGGCTTGGTATATTTAGTTCATATACGTAGAGTAGTGATATATAACTGAGATTATATATGCATGAGATTCATGTGGGGTAAGGTTATGATATATAGGGGCTTGCTATATTTGGATTTGAGAGGATATATATATATATATATATATATATATATATATATATATATATATATATATATATATATGTATTTTTTTTGAGCGGATATATGTATTTTTATGAGAGGATATATGTATATATATATGTTATTGTATATATATGGTATACATATGTGCTTGACCTAGTGTACCTTAGCCTATACCCTGATATGTCTATAGGATTACCTAGAAATGAACCCAATAGGCTAATTGAACTTGTGGACTAGAGTTTGACCAAAACCCTAGCTAGTAAGTCTACTACTGATATCGTCGATACCAATACTCATAAGAATAGTCCGATACCGATTCCCATACCTATATGTTGTTGCTCAAGCAGTTTATAGCTACAAATGCGTAAGTGCAACATGAAAATCTCATCTGTTAAATATGTTACCTAAGAGCATCATTAGTAAGGGCAATTCATTACTACAGTGTATAGAGTATCCTAGAAGTGTAGGTATGATTGGTATATTGTATTACATAGAGTGTATAGAGTATCCTTTCGGTCTATAAGAGTTACTTCACTCATTTTGTCAAGACAAGTAAAATTTTTAAATATTGACGGTATATATACTGTCAATTTGGTTTTGCCTTATAGCTACAGGCAGTTGCTTGTATTTTGCCTTATAACTTGGCCTTTGGCCTGTGCTTGAGCAGTGTGGACTTCCAGGTTAGGATGTTAGTTCATGATTAGCATTGTTTAGATATTAGTTTCAGTTAAATGGTTAGTTTAGATTAGGATATTAGTTTATGTTAGAAGGAATATAAGAGTTAGTAGATGTTAAAGTAGGATATTAATTTATTAGTTAGGATAGATAGTTTGAGTTAGGATACTGCTCAAGCACAGGCCAAAGGGTCGATATTGGATATTAATTTAAAAAGTTTTACCTTTCTTGACAAACTGGGTGAAGTAACTCTTGTAGACCCAAAGGGTCGATATTGGACAGTTGGGATGAGTATCAGAATCGGTATCGGATTAGTATCGACCGTATCGGATTAGTATCGGTCTATCGGATACGACACTTTGACACAAGACAATTGTTTTAGTCCCAACTACAGTTGTTTTTGTTTCTTCCTTCAAATTCTTTGTTTGTAATATGTGGAATGAAAGAACAGTTTATGTTGCGCACCCATATCTAAACTGTCTTAACATTCATTCATTGACTGCAATGTGCATGTATCTATCTTACAGAATTATCCTCAATTGGATGTGGATATGAATTACTACTTACGGAATCGTTCATGGATGTACAACCGTCATCCTGATGACATGTGCGGTGTACGAGATGAATTCATAGAGGGTGTACAGCAGTTCCTACAGTTTGCCAAGGCGTTCCCTCAGTACATGGACGGTACCAAAATTAAGTGTCCGTGTGTGAGATGTCGCAACTTAAAATATCATCCAGAAGTGGAAGTCGCGTATCATTTATACTCGAAGGGTTTCACGCCGAATTACTATCAGTGGAGCGCGCACGGAGAACTTATGTCTTTAGCATTGGAGTATGAGTCTTATGTGGATGTCCATAACAACGTTGCTTACGACGATGGATTGGTGAACATGATTTTTGACGCGGCGGGGCCTAGTTTCGATCCGGACGATCATGATGCACCTGAGGAGGCACCGAACGCCGATGCTGCACAGTTCATGGAGTTACTGGAGAATGCAAGGACTCCATTATATCCTGGTTGTGAGGATCATTCACCGTTGGAGGTGGTTACAAGATTGTTGAGCATCAAGTCCGATTTTAACATGTCGCAAGATTGCTACAACCGTCTTATGGAGTTGCTTATAGAAATATTGCCTGAGGGTGCTAAGTTGCCTAAAGACTTCTACCGGTCTAAGAGGATGGTGAGATCTCTCTGGATGGGATACGAAAAAAATTGATTCTTGTCGCAATGGGTGCATGCTGTACTACAAAGACGACAAGGACGCAGATGTGTACAGATTTTGTGGTGCTGATCGCTACAAGACAACTAGTACAGGAAGGTCTACCGGTACAAGAAGAATGACCGATTCAATGCACTACTTGCCTTTAACACCGCGGTTGCAAAGATTATTTATGGTGAAAGAGACGGACGAAAATATGAGTTGGCACATGCGAGAACAGATTGAAGGAGTATTGGATCACCCATCCGATGGAGAAGCGTGGAAGCACTTTGATCGAGTGTATCCTGATTTTGCTTCAGATCCGCGTAATGTCAGGTTGGGGCTATCTTCTGACGATTTTACTCATTTTGGTCTTTCGGGATCCCAGTATTCGTGCTGGCCTGTGATTGTCACTCCGTATAACCTACCGCCTTGGATGTGCATGAAGACTCAGTACATGTTTCTAACCGTTATAATTTCTGGTCCGAATAATCCCAAGAGGAACATTGATGTATACTTACAGCCTTTGATAGATGAGTTGAATCTGTTATGGAAAGTAGGCGCTAACTCGTACGATGTTTCCAGGAAGTAAAATTTTCAGATGAAGGCAACCCTTATGTGGACCATCAACGACTTTTCGGTCTATGAAATGTTATCTGGATGGAGCACTCATGGCCGTCTCTTATGTCCGTATTACATAGACCGTAGTAAGGCTTTCCGTTTGAAACACGAAGGAAAACCGTGCTTCTTTGATTGTCATCGACAATTTCTGCCAAAAGATCATCCGTTCAGAAGGAACATGAATGCATTCCGTGCCGGCGTTGTGGAGAAGGGTGATCCACCGCCAAGGTGGTGCGGAGCCACTATATGGGAGAAGGTTAGAGATTTTACAAGTGCTATCGAAGATCCTACAACTGGGTACAAGTGCGATGGATTTGATAGAGATCATAACTGGACAAAGAGGAGTATATTCTGGGATCTGCCATACTGGAGTACCAATCTGATCAGACATAATCTTGATGTCATGCATATTGGGAAGAATGTGTTTGATAACATAATTAATACTGTGATGGATGTAAAGGAAAAACGAAAGACAATCCCAAGGCCCGGTTGGACTTAGAAGAAATATGCAAACGCCCTGCGTTGCATTTGATAGAGCATAATGGAAAACAGTTTCCTGCCGAAGTCAATTTTTTCGCTGGACAAGGAGGATAAAGTGAGACTTTGTCGGTGGATCCAGGGCCTAAAATTTCCAGACGAATATGTGTCAAATCTGAGAAGATGTGTCGATCCGAAGGAAACAAATTGACGGGTATGAAGAGCCACGACTGTCACGTATTCATGGAGAGGTTAATTCTGATTGCATTACGGAAATTCTTACCGCAGGCAGTTTGGGATCCATTGACGGAGCTTAGCATATTCTTCAGGGATCTTTTTTCTAAGAAATTGCTCGTTGATCGTCTAGAAAAACAAAAGAAGGACATTGCGGTAATATTGTGCAAGCTAGAGAGGGTGTTTCCTCCTGGATTCTTCGACTCTATGGAGCATTTGTCGATTCATCTATCATATGAGGCACGTGTTGGTGGACCCGTCGGATATCGATGGATGTACCCGTTCGAGCGATATTTGAATCACCTAAAAAGAAAGGTAAAAAATAAGACACGGGTCGAGGGTTCTATTTGTGAAGCCTATATTCTCGAGGAGATTACAAACTTTTGTTCGATGTATTTCAAGCCTCATATTGCAACTAATAGAACGAGAGCTTCCAGAAACGACGACGGAGATCATGAAAGTAATGATACAATACTGAAGGTATTCAATGCTCTAGGAAAGCCATCGGGTAAAATAAAGAAGAGATATCTAAACGATGATGAGCTAAGGGCTGCTCAGGTGTATATATTACTCAACTGCGACGAGGAGAAATAGAGAAACTGGAGGGGTAAGTAATTAATACGTCTATATTATTTTAATAGTATTGTTTATTATACTATTACATTAATTGAACGATGTTGTTTTTAGCATATTTAATGATGATGTGAGGTCAGGTAGGCCACACATAACAGAAGAAAAACTAGAACAAGAAATAAGACATTATTTTCCATCATGGTTGAGTGCATATGTAAGACTTGAGAACTCTGTAATTACCTTTCTGTATATGCACTTGATTGAGAATGAGCTTAATTTCTTTTTTCGTGGTATTTAGGTCGATTGTCCATACGCAAGACTTGAGAATGAGTCTATTAGAACGCTAGCCAAGGGACCAATTTATGCTGCAAAAATATGACCAAGCTACTGTGTTAATGAGTTTAGGTTCAAGTCAACAACTTGCCCGATCAGAGACAACTTTGTGGATCTCGACTCCACCAAAAACATCTATTTGTGTATCAGATCTTCGAACTACAAAGATGTTGGTGCGGACAACGATTTCTATGGCGTGCTACGGGAGATCGTGGAGCTGACATATAGTTATGGAATAGAGCCTGCTAAGATTGTGTTATTCAGGTGTGATTGGTTCGATCCGATTGAAGGTCAAGGTTGGAAAGTAGACAAGCACGGTCTTATTGATATAAACTATCAGCGTCGATATCAAGCCTATGAACCATTTGTCCTATTAAGTCAGGCTCATCTCGTGTACTTCACAAGTTATCCTAAACGGGGAACAACAAGGTCGAACTGGTGGGCAGTATGCAAGACCAAAGCTAGAAATACCTTTGAGGTTGACGATATAGCTTATCAAGAGGATGAACTACCTCTTATAACAAATATTATAGAAGTGGACACGACGGAAGTTCCTCATTACACATCTAATTGTATAGAAGAAGTAGAATTATCTGAAGAGGAAGATGTAGATGAAAGTGAAGATGTAGAGGAGGAGGAAGAAGAAGAAGAAGAAGAAGAAGAAGAAAAGAAGAAGAAGAAGAAGAAGAAGAAGAAGAAGAAGAAGAAGAAGATGAGCTAAACGAACTAGATGAATTTTCAGAAGAGGATTAAATCTGTACGTTTGTTATATCATCATATTTGACACTTTAGTGACACTTTTATCATATAAATCTGTGACTCTTTAGTGATACTTTTATCTGTGACTATGATATTTTTTAAAAATCTGTGATGTCTATCATATAAATATGTATTTTTGTTTTATTGTCATATGTTATTATCAGGTATGACTAGACCATCTGGACGACGCGGAGGATTTTATATTAGGCAGTCCCGTCAGCCTCGGGCTGGGGATGGAGATTCCTGTACCCTCATTCTCATCTCCGAGTACGCCATTGTATCGTTCTGTTCCCGGTCCATTATCGGGACAGGGCAGTTCCAGCAGGTTGGCGACTCCTCCCTCGTCGTCCAGCGTTCCTGATCCCGCATCCAGCATTCCTGATCCTGCATCCAGCATTTCTGATCTCGCATCCAGTATTCCTCCTGCCGACGGCTCCATAGAGGGAGCCAACGCCGAGCATATGGAGGACGGTGATCAGACTGATCCTGTCCAGGCAGGAGGTGAGAGCGACCCTCTATGCGCTCCCCCGGGTGAGACGTGTATGAAGATTTGGATGGACGGGCCTACGAAGTAAGTTAATTAGTTAATATAGATTTCTCAAATGATTATTGTTGGCCCAATGATTGTATCATATTTTTGAATATGGTTAATCTGTTAAGTTTAGCATTTTATTATCACTAATCTTCATATCATCACTATAGCATTTTTACTTCTACTTATATATGTGGTGATATGTGCCTATTGTTTTACATATTAGTGATACTAGTTTTCATTATGGTATCACTAATACTTATGCTATCACTATTGTAAGTATTATCCTAATATGCCTTAAACTTGCTACTATGTATATTGCTTTGTTCTTCTAACATGTACATGCAGAAAAGCAATAAGAAAGATCAATGTGGACATATGCAATGAAGAAATCATGGTGGGCCAAAGATGACGGATCCCACAAGATTTTTCTGAACCACCCGACGACATCTCCGGAGCCACGCACTCGGGGGTTCCACTGCCCGGTTAGCGGACGGGGGTCGAGGGGGCAGTGCCCCTCGTCGGGGGTTCGGGGGCGAAGCCCCCAAAAGGTATTCAGTTTTTACAAACTGGATATCTTTGGACAGCTGCCGCCAAGGGAAAAAGCCAACATCTATCAAAGAAAGAAGCCAAGCCATCATCATTTCAAGACTCTGCAGAAGCCTGCTCCTACTACAGTTTATTTGTATCTGTAATGAGTCTTAGAAATCATTGTAACACAAGAAATATATGTAAAATTGATAGCTAGGGTAGAAAATAACCCAGGACAATCTTCGAAATCCTGTCGGATAATCTGGTGGATCTCCGCGAAAATTCGACGGAAGATCCGAATGGCCTCACAGAATACCTTCTGTGAGTTTTCGAATTATCCGGCAAAAAACCACGGAATTCGGCGGATTTTCCGCCATATGACCGTTTGCATTCCAACAGACGGATTTTACGAATGATTGATCCCAACGGCTCTATTTATAGCCGTTGGACTATACAGGCGGATGATCCTGGCAGATTTTTGCAGAAATCCGGCGGATGATCCGTCAGCCTGTGAAAGTTGTATTATTACACTTTTCTTTGCTTTGGTTATAAATAGTCTTGAACCCCTTCATTCAAGGTTGATGCTTTGAGCCTAAAAATTCCTAAACCACTAAAGCTTATCCACACACAACTCTATAAAGCTTTTATTTGTCATCCACAAATTGTGTTAGAGTTATTGAGTTAAAAGTAAGATCTTCATCCTATTGTAAGGAGATCAAAACCTATTGTAAAAGGTTGAAGTTGGAGAGTCTTCGTATCTAAACTCTCGGTTGAAATAGAGTCTTCGTATCTAAACTCTCGGTTGAAGTCGGAGAGGCCTTCGGATTAAAGCTCTCGTGTAAGAAGTTGGCGAGTTCTTCGGATCCAAACTCGTGTGTAACTATTTACTCAAATAGTGGATTAAAGCCGGAGAGAGTTCCGGGACTGGAGTGCCTCTTGGGAGGATACCAGGATATATCGTGTGTCGGTATTGTTATTGCTTCTTCTCTTGTACTTATATTTTTAAATTGCCCATTAGCTTGTGCTAAGTGCTTGATTAGCTAGCTTGACCCTATTCACCCCCCTCTAGGGTTTCTATAATTGGTATCAGAGCAACGACTCTATTGTTAGGCATAACATCCTTAGAGTAGATCCTTGTTAATTTTTCTATGGCATCGTATTCCTCCTACTCCTCCTCCGATAAAGAGGGTTTTACTTCTGGTAGCATGGACAATCATGTTTCTTCTAAATGCAAGAAATACTCTAAGTGGAAAGCCATGGCTAAACAATCCTTAGAGATTCTTGATAACCTTTATCTACAAATGAAGAACTTTTCGAAAAGGTTGTTCATTTAGAAGAAGCAAATGAGTTTTTGAGAAATGAAAACAATGTTTTATTATCTAGACTTGATTCTCAAAACTCATCTTGTGTTTCTTTAAAGAGTTTGAATGAGACTTTAATTTTGAAAATCAAATCACTTTCCTCATCAATAGAAGATCTCAAGAGGCAAACTCATGAGCTAAATCATTTGCATGATTCTTCTATTGACTCTTTAAAGGAAACAAAATGATGATTTTATTTCTAGAATTGTTTTATTTGAAAAAGAGAATAATGCTTTAAATGTTAAATTTGATTCTCTTACTTGTATGCATGATGATTTGATATTAGAACATGATATTCTTAAGACCAAATCTATGCATGCTCACTCTAAATATATTCATCAATCTAGTATGTCACATGTTCATAATCATGCTCATTCCGATACATGTGCACACACTAGTATGAGGTGCTTCTATTGCTCTCGCATTGGATACATGAATTTAACTTGTCCTATTCATAGGAATTTTTGTACCAATGCTAGAGTAAATAATATATGGGTCCCTAAAGCTAACAAATGTGGATCAAAGTTTATTTGGATACCAAAGTCTTCGCCTAAAATTGTAGGTAGAGCTTCTTATATCGGGACATAGCACCGAGGAGCGTATTGGTGGTTACAAAGATTAAGGTCATCTTCCAAGCAATTGCACCAACACAAGCATGGCCACTAGAGCCACTTGGTAACATGCTAATCGTTTCTCTTTAAATTGTTTATATTTGTAGAATCTAGCATGTTTCTCTTGATGTCTTGCTACTAGCTCACATTGATATCCTTCAGTTGCCTTCTATATAAATCAATGTGAGATACAATACTAGCATGCTTAGTTAATTTTCTTATTAATTTTTTTTATCTAGCATGACTAGTTACTCGGCTTAAATGATTAGTTCACACTATGTAGTTTATCACTCATTTTCTATTAAGTGTGACACATTTGATTTATGCACGCTTGTTATTCTTAATCTCTATATTATGAAGCATGCATATCACTCTAGTCCATAGGAGCTTGATTTTGATTTGAGTTAAAATGATTTAACTCTCCGTCTCTAAAGTTTTTGAGGATAGTTACTTTTTACCGATTTCTCATTAATTTGTAATATTTGCTTTAAATCGGTATTTGTGAATATATATGTTTAGCACAAGCTTCTTATCACTTGACAAGTATACACTTATACTTCCATTTTAACCTTGTGCTTACATAATATATTTATTATTGATTCTCATACTTTATCTTGATTATCTTCTTGAGAATCAATTATGTCTTTGCCTAATGAAGTTTATTTATACATGTTTTTGAATTTGTAATATTTTTTTTATATTCATTAAGGATACATGACTATATATATTAAATTTCCATCTACATATAGTTCATGTATCTCTTATATTGATATCTATTTTTGTATAAATACCTTTATGTAGGCATATGAGTTAAGCTAAAGTTTTATATTAACTTGAAGAGTATTTATTCATACTTGTTACTTTTAAACTTGTGCTTAACTCATACTCTAGCTATTGATTCTTTTGATCAAATTTGTGTATCTCTTTTTGAATCAATAAGCTTCTTCCTTAAAGCTTTCTTTAATGATGTCTTTTTAGCTTTTTGGTTGACTTTATGGATACATATTTTTCTCTTGATTGTTGAATCTTCTCATGTATGCCTACTTATATATATATATAGTTTTAACTATGTGATTCCTAACTTTTATATGTATTTATTTTATACCTTTAAGTTGGGATGTTGAGAGAAATCTTTTATTAGTGTCTTGTTCATGACTATTTATGAAAGTTCTTTTAAGGATCACATATTTTTGTGCCTTATCTTGTATGTTGATTTTACCTCTTTAATAGTGCACATTTTCTAGTCTATATCTTTTCACTTTTTTTGGTGCACTATGAAAGCTCTTTGAAAATTTGATTTTATAGAGAGACAGAAAATTCGTCGGATTTTTGGTATAATCCGGCGGATCATCCGACTGCAAACAGCAAGTCTGTGAGCAATAGTTCGGATCATCCGACGGATATCCGCGACAATCTGACGGATAATCCGATCAATTCCAGCAGCTTTGTGAGCACTATGTTCGGATAATCCGTCGGACTTCGCTGAAATCCGACGGATAATCCGATCAGCTTTTATTTTTTTTAATGTGCTTTCCTTGCTCATTCCTTGGGTTTATGCTTCTTTGGAATTATTGTTTCCCAATGATGTTGTTGTAGCACATGAGAATCCATGTAATTGATACATCATATGTCTTATGTCCTTAGCTACTATGGTTTGAGCTGTTGGTTAGAGATCTCCCATTTCTAGAGAATACACTTATTTCATAATGGCTATAATAATTTTGTATTCTCTAGATCGATCCATTATTTCATTATCTTGGGTTAATCTCTATACTTGGCAAAGAGATTTATTTTATTTGTATTTACATGAATATCTCTTTTGGCCTATACTTGATAAGAGTCTAATTCTTTTTATTTTGTTATCTTATACTCTTATCCTTGCTTAATAAAGAGTCTACAAATCATTTTGATCATTCAAAATGTATTATACTTATTGAGAACTCTTTGCTTAAGCAAGTATTTTTAGTGTTAGTGACTTAAGATTTAATGAGCACATTTATCTGTTAATGGCTTCCCTCATTAATCTTATTTGGATTATATAGTTTGCTTATTTGTGATATATTATTAAGCTATATAATTTTGGCTCACTTTCACACATCTAACTATATTCCTATACTTCAATCTATATATGATATGCTAGTTTTACAAATTCTTTATTAGATCTTGTTTTCTCTTAGAGATTTGTGATTCCTTATTTTAACTTTCTTCCACCATAGTCATTAGCAAGTCTCTCTTAAATTTTTTTCACTTTTTGAGTCATGATTTTATCGTATTATCATTACATCTCTTTAGATTGAATGTGTAATCATTTTGAGATTGACGCTTTTTTTATTTTTTATTGATCTGTAAGATTCTTTATAAATATGGATTTTGAATTTTCTCTTGATGAGATTTATCATTGGATCATGTTTATTAATTTGTTTACTTTATGAATGATCCTAATGATTAAGTAGTCTTAAATTATCTAGTTATGAGATTATCAAGTTAATTTATTACTCTACTTGACTACTCATGGTTTATCACATATGACCTTTGCTATTTGAGCTTTATGGGTTATTAATTTACCATTAGCAAGGTTTGGATTTATCCGTTGTTGGAAATATGTGGTACAACATACCTAGTCCATGCAAATTAATAAATTGGTTGATTCTTTCTTGATTAGATAATCATGGACATGATATTTGAGGTTTATTTTTATTTTATTTTTGAGCGATATTTTGACTCTCATCATGATTGATTTAACTGTCCTTATTCTTTTTTATGATGACATCTTTCTCAAAAGGTAACATACATTAATATATCTTATTTAAATATGAGTTACTTCTACATAGGTTAGTGTATGTCATCTTTTGATTACATGTGCTAAATTGGAATATTCTTTTGAATTCTCATCTTTAGTAAGTATTAATTGGATCTCTTCTTGACTAAAGATGACATTATTCATTTTATGACGATTTTATAGCCTTATATGCATTGAGCAAGGGAGAGAAATCCATAGTTGATTTATCCCTAGATTTTGATACTATAAGTGCTTTGAAACTAGTTATGCATATTTTGAGGGGGAGCAAATAAATTATTTTAATTCATCTATACCCTCTAATATGTCGTATACATAGTTTATCATGGATCCATATTTTCTTTATTTTCATATCTTATTGATTGAGGTCATGATATTTTTATTTTGAAGGGTTTATGAGAGTGTATGTGATTGTCCTTATTATCTTATCTCTTTCATATGGGTTAAATATGTCATCTTGCTAATATTAACTTTCAGATCTTATCTTGATGAATATTATGCTTTCGTTGATTTGGCTTTTCTTTCATGCTTAATTGATTTGGCTTTTCTTGTTGAGGACTTATCCAAAATTCATGATTTTTATCAACTTTGGTAGTACTTTGAGGGGGAGCATTCAAGTCGACTGAAGTTCTCTTTCTCAAGTATTTTTCTCCTTTACCTTCATGTTTATCTAAAGGGTATTCATATAGCATGATAAGGTAATTGAGTTCAAATGCATGAACTTGGATAAGCATATAGTTTTGCAAATAATGAGATTACTTTATATCAATTACAATATTTACATTGATCATTCTTTTATTTTGTTCCACTATATATTGTGGACAATTATGATTATTAATGGTTTCTTTGATCAATGTTTCAAGTTTACATCTTTTCAATTGGTATCAAGTTTATTTAATTTTATATCTCAATTGGTATCTATTAGTTGCAATTATCTATTCCTCATGGCTTTTGTTTGAAATCCTTTATTTCATAGTTCTCTTCCAAAACTAGAGCAATATTTCATATCCTATTATGTTTTGGATTTATTCCTTGGATTTCAAGTTGGTAAACTATTATTTCTTGTTTTTCAAATACTTTTAGTTTTACCAACCATATTGTGTTTTGACAAGCAATTTTTTATTTAGTACTCTACATTTGGTATGTAGTTTTATACACTTGTCTTTACACACTTCTCCTATTGTTCCTCAATTAGTATATCTTGATCATGATTGTCTATGCCTTCCTCATGCTCTGATTTATGTACTTAAGATTGATTTCTTATCTCTTAGTACGGGGGAGCGTATTTTTGATCATGTCAAAGGGGGAGACGTAGGTTTAATTGGGATAGAAGTAGTCTAAGTAGTATGCTTTTAGTGATATATGCTTATGTATGTAATATACTAGTGATACATACATCTATTGTGTTCATACTAAACTTAACATATTAGTCATAATCAAAAAGGGGAGATTGTTGGCCCAATGATTGTATCATATTTTATATATGGTTATTCTGTTAAGTTTAGCATTTCATTATCACTAATCTTCATACAATCACTATAGCATTTCTACTTCTACTTATATGTGGTGATATGTGCCTATTGTTTTACATATTAGTGATACTAGTTTTCATTATGGTATCAAATACTTATGCTATCACTATTATAAACATTGTCCTAATATGCCTTAAACTTGCTACTATGTATATTGCTTTGTTCGTCTAACATGTACATGCAGAAAAGTAATAAGCAAAATCAATGGGGACATATGCAATGAAGAAATTATGGTGGGCCAAAGACGACGGATCCCACAAGATTTTCTGAACCACCCGACGATATCTCCGGAGCCACGCACTCGGGGTTCCGCTGCCCGGTTAGCGGACGGGGGTCGAAGGGGCAGCGCCCCTCGTCGGGAATTCGGGGGCGAAGCCCCCGAAAGGTATTCAGTTTTCACAAACTGGATATCTTTGGACAGCTGCCGTCAAGGGAAAAAGCCAACATCTATCAAAGAAAGAAGCCAAGCCATCATCATTTCAAGACTCTGCAGAAGCCTGCTCCTACTACAGTTTATTTGCAGTCTGTAATGAGTATTATGAATCATTGTAACACAAGAAATAGATGGCATAATCGATAGCTATGGTAGAAAATAACCTAGGACAATCTTCAAAATCTGCCGGATAATCCGGCGGATCTCGCGAAAATCGACGGAAGATCCGAATGGCCTCACAAATACCTTCTGTGAGTGTTTGGATTATCCGGCGAAAAACTGCAGAATTTCGGCAGATTTTCTGCCATATGACCGTTTGCATTCCAACAGTCGGATTTTACGAATGATTGATCCCAACGGCTCTATTTATAGCCGTTGGACTATACAAGCGGATGACCCGGCGGATTTCCGTAAAAATTCAGGGATGATCCGTCAGCCTGTGAAAGTTGCATTATTACTTTTCTTTGCTTTGGTATAAATAGCCTTGAACTCCTTCATTCAAGATTGATGCTTTGAGTCTAAAAATTTTTAAACTACCAAAGCTTATCCACATACAACTCTACAAAGCTTTCATTTGCCATCCACAATTATGTTAGAGTTATTGAGTTGAAAAGTAAGATCTTATCTTATTGTAAGGAGATCAAAACCTATTGTGAAAGGTTGAAGTTGGAGAGTCTTCGTATCCAAACTCTCGGTTGAAGTCGGAGAGGCCTTCGGATTAAAGCTCTCGTGTAAGAAGTTGGCGAGTTCTTCGGATCCAAACTCGTGTGTAACTATTTACTCAAATAGTGGATTAAAGCCGGAGAGAGTTCCGGGACTGGAGTGTCTCTTGGGAGGATACCAGGATATATCGTGTGTCGGTATTGTTATTGCTTCTTCTCTTGTACTTATATTTTTAAATTGTCCATTAGCTTGTGCTAAGTGCTTGATTAGCTAGCTTGACCCTATTTACCCCCCTCTGGGTTCCTACAATTATATGTACATATATTCATAAAATTATTATTGTATAGATATCGGCCTCCTGCAGTACAGAGACAGCTGGGGTTATTTCTGAGGCAGAACTATGGTGGGCCTTGGATTAACTACTCAGATGCTCCCGCAGATAGGAAGGCCTTTTGGTTGGCCCACTTCAAGGTAAAAAATTTGTTTATTTTTAAATTTTAATAATCATTTGTGATATTATATAACTTTTCTATTTTACTTCTTGTAGAGGAACTATTTCTATCCACCACACCGGGCGGCAAAGATCGAGGCCCAATTTTCTGCCGTCGCAGGCAAGCTCATCCGTGATGTGATCCACGACCAGAAGTCTCGTGATCGCTCCGAAAAGCCGATCCATGGTTGGATCACGCCAGAGCAGTGGACTGCGATGAAGGCTAGATTCGCCGAGGCTAGGTACCAGGAGCGGTCTGACAAGGCCAAGGTAGCGCGGTCGAGCGCCAGTAAGTGGTGTGGTGGCTGCATTCCGATGACGGAGCATTTTTGTCGTCTGGTACGTTTCCTATGACGGACATTAATTTATATATAGTTCGATAGAATATTTAATACTAATAATAGATAATATATTTAACAGGTAAAAAAGGGTGAGGACCCGAACATGGTGACCGTCTTCCTGGTCACCCATCGGAGGGCTGGGGAGTTCATTGACGAGAGGGCGACGCAGGCATATGTACGTTCTATTCTTTATATTAATTTACTATAATTTAGAAAACAGAAAAATAGATATCAATATAGACTTTAGCAAACATTACACGTTAGCAAACATTGTTCTAGGCCGAGTTTGTTCGGCTACAGGATGAGGAGGTTGCTGTTGCTAGTGCGCCAGCAGAGGGAGGGGCTGGTACTTCCTTCCAGCCGCCTATAGCTCCATCGCCGGACGACCTCTGGATGACCGTCTTTGGCGGTCTTTAGACGGGTACGTACTACGGTACGGGATCCTATGGCACGTATTTGGTTTCGGAGTCATCCCGGACCCCCTCTGTCAGTGCGGAGTCTCCGACTTCGCAGGCGTCGTCACGAGCTCAGGATATTCATCGTCAGATCGATGAGCTGCGTCGCAAGTTGCAGCAGCAGATTTGTGATGTGGTCGAGTGACGATCTGACCCTCCGATGATCATCGGACGATTTGATGCGGTCGAGCGCAGTATACAGGAGCTGATGAGTCTGTAGCAGGCTACAGCAGCCAGCTTGCACACGCTCACCGAGTTTACGCAGCGCACAGAGCATAGACATGTCGAGCTGGAGGGATCGCAGAGGACCATGTCTGCCTCACTCACTCAGGTATCGGCTTCGATTGAGGAGAGTACTCAGAGGATGGTGAGTACCCTGGCTGCGCATGGTGAGCGACTGCGAGAGCTGGAGCAGATACGTCCTCCCGGTCCATCGACGGCGTCGACTCCAGGGATTGCACTGCCTCCTACTGTCCCTACGGTGCAGCTCACCCAGGAGCAGTATGAGTACATTCTATCCCAGATGCGCGACAGGGGTCCTCAGTGATCCAGTAATATTTTTTATCATCTTTGTATGTATTGGCCCTATGGGTCCATTGACCGTTCTGTACACTGATTTTCATTATTTTTTGACTCTGTTGGACATGTATGTTTGTTAGACATGTATGTTTATGATATTTAATTTGTTGGTATTTTATTGAGTACATGTATGATATTTAGTTGTAGACTATTATGATGGGAGACTGTTATTCATCTATTAGTTGTAGACTGTTATGATGGGAGACTTAATTATGATGATATCTGTGACGGAGATGACAAATATACCTACTCTGGGTTATAAGCGATGATCTGATATACAAAGGAGGTGCTGCCCAAAATTTTAAAAAATATAATGTATATTTTTGTGATGATGTGTGTCTGTTTTTACAGTGTATGTGAAATAGTGTTCGGAACCATCGATAGTTTCGATTACTGTTGTATGTTTTATCTTGGACAGAAAGAGCAACTGTTCAGGGTGTACTTCTGAGAGCTTCATTTTCATATCCTTCACTCTCTCGGGACGTCGTACAGGATCCCGAGAAGGTGAAGGACGTGAAGAGAAAGCTCTGAGAAGTGCACCCTGAACTGTTGCTCTTTCTATCCAAGATAAAACATAGAACAGGAAGCAAAACTGTCGATGGTTCGAACACTGCACTTCACACACATGTTAACACAGACACACAGCATAACAAAATACACATTATATTTTTTTTAATTTTTTTCAGTAGTCTGCGACGGATAGCGACGTATAGCGACGGAAAGTGGACGTCGCTATACGTCGCTAATTAGCGGCGTTACGTCGTTGTACGTCGCCACCTTGCTGACGTGGCAGGCATGCCACGTCATCAGTCAATAGAACTAAACGTCGCTAAGAAGTCGCACTACATCGCTAAGTTTGTGACGTAAAGTTTTCGTCAGGCTACGTCGCTAACTTTGCGACGACCTAGCGACACGGCTGGGACGTCGCAAACAGCGACGTAGGACGACAAATTTTCCATCTGCAACTCTTAAAAACGACCTTCACTTTACGTCGCTAAAGTCGTCGCCAATTACAATTAGCGACGTAATTGTCATTATTAGCGACGTATCATGACGTCGCTAATTTGCCTTATTTTAGAAGTGGACACATAGCCGTCGGGAAATCTTAAAGTAGATACCCACTTGCAGATTATTAATCTATCTTCCTTGCTTAATGTGTATTGTGCTATCGGCTTACTTAATTGTCCACCAGCTCCCCTTTATATCAAGTTCAGATAAGGACGCTTACATATCTCGGCAATGTCTTATCTTGTTTTGGATTATCCTTCATCTTTCCTTTAGTATCCATGACGGTATTGAAGACATTATCGAACACATTTTCGATATGCATAACATCAAGATTATGCCTTATAAGATTATCTTGCCAATCAGGCAAGTCCTAGAAGATACTCCGTTTGGTCCAGTTATGCCTTTGTCCGAACCCATTGACACGATTGTTCGATGGATCTTCCATTACAGTAGGCAAGTCCTTTACATCTTCCCAAATATCGTATTCCGATAATCTGGCAGACGGATGAAAAATTCTTGTTTTCCAGCTCTGAACGCGTCCTTGTTCTTTCTCCAAGGATGACTCGCGGGCAGAAATTGACGATGACAATCAAAGAAAGAAGTTTTTTCTCCATGCTTAAGGCGGAACGCCTTACTATTTTCTATACATATCGGACAAGACATGGTGCCGTGAGTACTCCATCCCGATAGCATACCGTATGCGGGAAAATCATTGATTGTCCACATCAGTGAAGCTCTCATCTGAAAGTTCTGTTTCTTAGAAATATCATAGGTCGCGACGCCGATCTCCCATAGCTGTTTCAGCTCATCCACCAACGGCTGTAAATATAATCGATTTTTCGTCAGATTTTGGGATCCAGTATGATAGCTGTCAAGAACATATAAGGAGTCTTCATACACATCCATGGTGGCAGATTGTAAGGGGTCAAAATAACCGGCCAGCAGGAGTATTGAGATCCCGACTGCCCGAAAGGGGCGAAGCCATCAGAATATAGCCCCAGACGTACATTTCTAGGCTCTGCAGCAAAATCTGGATGACACAAATCGAAATATTTCTACGCCTCTCCATCCGAAGGATGTGACAATTCTCCATCGTCCTTTGTGCGTTCTTCGTTGTGCCACGTCATGTGTTCTGCTGTATTCTGAGACATATACATCCTCTGCAAGCGCTTCGTGATCGACAAGTAATATATACTTGTAAGGACGTCGTTTTCTAGTTGACTTTCCTTTTCCCCTGACTGGCTTGTAACGATCCGCATTACAAAAGCTGTAACTTTCTATATCCTCGTTCTCTTGTAGTACAACATGCATCCGTTGCGACAACAATCTATCTTCTCGTACCCCAGTCCCAGTTGTCGGACCATCATCTTCGAATTGTAGAAGTTTTTTGGAAGCTCTTTTGATTCCTTCGGTAACACCTCCTTGATTAGTTGTATAATCCGATCATAGCAAGTTTGTGGCAAGTTAAAATCGGACTTTATGTTCACAACACATCGTCACTGATAGTACGGAATGTGGCTCACAACCAGGATATGAAGAAGTTTCAGCATCCTGAAACATATCATAGAACTCCTTTGCCTCGGGATTAGGATCCTCCGGATCAAAATTAGGCCCTGCCGCGTCGTACACCCTATCTCGTGCAAGGTTCTGCAGGTCTCCATAATAAACAGAGCATTCGTCATCTTCGACGACAAAATCCGTTGCAGCATTATCATCAAAAGCATAACTAGCAGCATTTGCAACCTGCCTTTTCGCATATAGTTTACCTTGCGATGACCACAGGCCGTAATCACGTACGAAACCCTTACGGGTCAAATGATCTCTTACACTCACCACTTCTTCGTAACGTCTTTTGCGACAATTACGACATGGACACTTGATTTTGTTACCGTCCATATACTGAGCTTTGCTCATGGCATACTTAAGAAACACTTCCATGCCTGTCTGAAAATCGTCACTCACACCTATTCTGCTCGTGTTGACGTTTGTACATCCATGTACGATCAACGAAATAATGATCCATCACATATTGGATGTGAAAATCTGTATCGTAAGACAAACTAAACAGAATTAGTATATATAATCATGTAACTGGTGGATCCGCTGGTATATAGGCCAAATGTACTTAGTGCGATACCGATACCGATACCGATAGTTCGATACCGATACCGATAGTTCGATACCGATACCGATAGTGCGATACCGATACCGATAGTCCGATACCGATAGTGCGATACCGATACCGATAGTACGATACTGATACCGATAGTCCGATAGTCCGCTAGCGATACCGATAGTTCGATACCGATATCGATAGTTCGATACCGATACCGATAGTACGATACCGATACTGATAGTCTGATACCGATAGTGCGATACCGATACCGATAGTCTAATACCGATAGTGCGATACCGATACCGATAGTCCGATCCGATAGTTCGATAGTCCACTAAGTCCAAATGATTCCTCTTAAGCGTCGAGCATGTTATATACGGTTCAACTTGACGAGTCAGTAATATATATATATATATATATATATATATATATATTATATATATATATATATATATTATAATGGTTTAAAGTATCGGCCGATACCGATCCGATATGGCCGATACCGATACAGTTTGGCATGTTCCGATCTGATACCGACCGATACCAAATATTGACCGATGCCGACATTGGGGGTCTTTGTTCTGGTCAATTTGGCAAAGAAAATTAAACAGCATAGAAATAGTCCGATACCGATTCCGATACCGATATTGTGAACCTAGGTTGAAAGCATAATAAGGTTGTAAAAGCATGTAAAAGAATCCGATACTACCGATAATTATTTGTTTTCTAATACCAAAAAATCCGATACTCCGATCCGAAACTGCCGGTACTACCGATATCGCCGATACCAATACTCATAGGAAAAGTCCGATACCGATTCCGATACCGATACTTTGAACCTTTATTATATATATATATATATATATTATATATATATATATATATATATATATATATATATATATAAAGCAATAGACTTTCCCATCCTATTTTTTAAACTAGGGTTTGTCATATTGCATTTTCTTTATATATCATATTTCTTAAACTAGGGTTTGTCATATTGTATTTCTTTATTATATATAATATAATATATATATATATATTATATATAAATATATATATATATATATATAATATAATATAAAGCAATAGACTTTCTCATCCTATTTCTTAAACTAGGATAATTACTACTACTTACACTTACAAACCCTAGCGTACCCCTCCCACCCTCTGCCGCCCCCCAGCCCCGCGCTGTCCCATACGCGCCACCCCGCCACCCGGAGCGCGCTGCCCCCCCGCCCCGCAGCCCCAGTGCGCCAGCGTACCCCTCCCACCCCCCACCGCCCCCCCAACCCCCGTCCTCCGCCGCCCCCAGCCCCGATGCACCCGCCCCCGCAGTCTCCGCCGCCTCTGCAGCCCCCGACGCGCACCCACGACCACCGCGAGAGGGAGAGAGAGAGAGAGGATTACCTTTGGGAGAGAGGAGAGGTCGCCGATCACCGTCGCCCGCGGGAGAGAGAGAGGAGAGGGAGGTCGCCGACCGCCGTGGAAGAGAGAGAGAGGAGAGAGAGTGAAATTTGGGGGGAATGAAAAGTTCCCCCGTCGTTTCAATTTAAGTCTGGGTGGTATATTAGCGACAAACTCAAGTCGAAATTTATCTGTCGCTAGTCCGTCGCTCTTTTGGATACTTGCCGACGGCATATCCGTCGCTATGTAGTCGAAGCATTGTCCCGCCATTCTTCCAACAATTTTCGTCAAATAATCGACTGCATAGAGACGGCTGCTTATCCGTCGCTATATCTCCGACGTCCTAGCGACGGATGAGCGACCTTTTCTCCCCCTTAAAATAAAATAAAATATGTATCGGCTTGTCGTCGGTACTCGTCGGCTATTTGCCGTAAATCCGTCGCTAATGCCGACGAAAAATATCCGTCGCTAATGTGCCGTCTCTAATTGACTGTATTTTGGTAGTGTTCTGCATCTATTTGGCTGATTACAAGGAAATCAAGAAAGATACGAGCGACCCCTTCAACAATCGATGATTGAGCTTGTCTCGCTTACTGCCATCGCCAAACTTCAGAGTAAGGTTCACAGTATCTATATCGAAATCGGTATCGAACCCTTCTTACGAGTGTCGATATCGATGGTCACGATAGTACATACACTCATATCGGAGTATCAAATTTTTTGGTATAGAAAAACAAATAATTATTAAAGTTATTAAAAATTTAGATTTTTTATACATTTAGACATAATTTAAAGTATTTTATATGTGTTTGATAATTTGAAAATTAAATAAAATAATAATCACAATTACTGATTGATTAATTTACTTTGGTAAATATATATTTTTATTTATACTTTTTAGAATTTTACTATGTTTTATCCACTTGGTGATTGGTCTTCTTCGTTTAATTTTCACTACCGAATCAATTGGAAAAAGAATCCTAACGTTTGTATCGAATCGTATCAGTAGCAGTCGGTATCCGATCGGGATATATCAAACAGTATAGATATCGGATTTATATTGAAATGATATTGGTGATACTGTAAAACATGCTTCCATAGATGTCATTGGAAAGCCATGGCAAGATCGCGTAGAACATTGAGTCCCCTACGCCAATTTGATCTCCCATGATAACTTTCAAATGTGTGATCACGAAAACTGTGTAGTCTTCCTAACAAGTTTGTTGTGTCCTTCAGTCCAGTTTTTCCAATCATCAGCATATGTATGCTGAACTTTGGCATTTGAATAGAGCTTCCAATATTTGTTTCTTGTGGCTTAGATGTATCAAACTTGGCTACTATTTTCTTTTGCATTACTTTGACGTGTGAAACATGCTGGATAAAGAGTTTGCAAGTGTAAGGGTTCCAGCAAAATTATGATAATTGTGTAACTTGATATAATGATCGTTTTTAGACTTTGCCAATTTAATGCCTTGAAGTTTCCAAACTGATGCAACTTGCTCCCTTCCTTTAATGACCACCAATTTTTCATAAAATTTTATACAGAATCAAAATTTTTAAGAAAATACCCACATACACCTACATAATCTTACCGTTGGAACTCGAACCATGTTGATTCCATCTGGTTCCGTACTGCTTGCGGGAGGAGATTTGAATCGTGCTAGCCATGCCTGGTGTCCATGCTGCTTCTACATGAGCTGCAAGCGCTGGATGTCACGCTCCGATTCCGTCGAATCGATAGTCGTCCCCCGGGCGTGATGCCGCGCGAACCTAATTTGCGATCGCACAAGGCATAGTCATAAGGTAATCGAGACACAAGATCTAAGAGAGTACGCAGACAAATTGATTCGCACAATAAGTAAAGGAAACTTGATCTTTATTGATATGAACATCTTTTACAGACTCCGATACAAGCTTGCCGCACGGGCTACAACACGATTCGATTACAAAAGAGTGCCGATGAGATAGCCGTTCCATACATTGCACACATCCCTCAAATACACAAGTACTCCATTGACCTGGATGGGAGGGAGCTGAGTCATTTTCCTGGACTGTCGAGAGCCTTCAAAAGTGGAGTCGCAGAGAAAGTCTTCGACGCACGGCCGAAGCTTCAAAAGTCACGAACGTCGTCGAGTTAGTTGGCACGTCCTTCCTGGTTCGCGGGACCTACAAAGAGCGAGGATCAGCATGAAAAAACATGTACTGGCGAAGGGCTAATTAAATCCAAGCTCTGTATTGATTCAAGAACTTCGTAAACATGTTAGCTAGCTATTT